>JASDQU010252245.1:0-14133 GCA_032191745.1 Picea mariana
GAGAAATAGAAAACGTTCTGGCTATGTAAGGGAGAAACTCGGAAAATTAATTTACCATTTAGCTGGAGGGAATTCCTTTGAAATAAGATGAGCTCAATACCTGCAAAACTCAGCACAGGTTCAATCTTTTTTAAGTAATCTTTGTAGATTTGAGCGTTTTGTTCTTTCTCACATTTCTTTCCATAAAGAAAGATACTGATAATGGCAATGACTTGATGAGAAATTGAATATGTTCTGGCTATGGAAGGGAGAAAGTAGGAAAATTTATTTACCATATTGATGAAGGGAATGGCTTTGAAATAAGATGAGCTCAATACCGGCAAAAACTCAACACAGGTCCACATTTTTTTAAAGTAATCTTTATATATTTAAGTGTTTTGTGATATAAAAACCCTAGCTCGGAAAATCAACGAACAAATTTGACCCACATAATCTTTCTTTTTCTTTTCATTGTCCTCTTTAAAGCAGATTGAGAAAATGCTTGAGCCACATAATCTATTTTAGAAAATTCTTAGTAATAAATAGAGATTGAGGCGTGGGATTGAACTACTTAGACCTTTTGTGTTACCCAAATGAACAGAACTCTAATTTTTTTCCATAATTTTTTCTTTAAAGATTCTGAAAATACTCTGGCAAAAAGCATCAATTTTTTTTTTAAAGTAATCTGTATATATTTTAGCTTTTTGTAATATAAAAACTCTATTTAGAAAAATCAAATTAACGAGGAAATTTGAGCCACATATTTTTTTTTTTTTTTCTCTTTTTCTTTTCATTCTCATCTCTAATGTAGATTGAGAAAATGCTTGAGCCACATAATCTTTTAGAAAATTATTAGTAATAAATCAAGCTTGAGGCATGGACATTGAATTACTTAGACCTTTTGTGTTACCGAAATCGACAAAACTATAATCTTTTGCATAATTTTTTCTTTGAATATTCTCAAAATACTCTGTCAAAAAGACTCAAAGCAAGCAAATTCGAATACTTTATGAACTCTCTCAATTATGCTAAAAAAATATATAGAGAGAGATTTTGTAACTTTTACCATGGATGTAATACATATATTATTCAATTTTTGACCAAATCTTGAAAGGATGTAATAGATATTTCGTTTTCAGAGACCATTCTTCCCCAGAAATATTCAAGGTCAATGCAATCAAACAAGCAGAAAGAAAAATAAAAGGAGGAAAATGAAGAATGAATCATACAGGATTTGGTTGTTACCAATCATCAACATGGAGTACACATAGATATGGTTGAGATTTGTGGTAATGTTCACTAGATGATTTATCAACATTCCTGGACGTTGTATCTCTTTGCACAAATGACAAAGGTTGATAAGCAATAGATCAGTTTGTTGTTGAAGTGTCTATTGTTGCTGAGGACAATGAATAAAATGAAAGTCATAACATTACCCATATACATAACCATAACACTAACATAGTAAAAAATCGTGAACTGATGTCAAACTTACCAGAGGATTCAACGTGAAACATTTTTATTCCTTAGATGCATGATTCATATTAGTATTAATTACCTTGCTTCTTAAAACTTCTTAAATTTTCTTAAAGATTCTTTCAAAACCACACAAACGTCTTAAAGTATTTCTGTACTACTAAATCGGATTTTTCTTTTTCCTTCCAACTATAAACTCACAGCTTGATGCAGCAACTAAGTAAGCATATATATACTTAACAGAGATATTGTGAGGCACCTGCATGACGAGGGAGATTGAATCCTCCCCTTACCCTAGTTGGCACGCCTGCAATGTGGTGGCAACTCTGACAGCCATGCTAAGAGACAAACTCGAACACTTGACCTTGCCGGGCACTCCCACAAGGTGGTGGAAACTCTATCAGGCATGTTGAAGAGACAGATGCAAGGAACATTTGATGGACAACATGATGGAGAGAGGCACATGGACAACGATTACATAACGCATGGAAGATGGACAACAATTACATAACTATTATGATTTTGACATGTCATACAAGCTGGATGTTCAAGCTTTGCTTTATTTATATTTTAGTAGGTTTTTCACACACAACATTTAAAAACTTATGAATGTTTGTTTTATTAATATGTAAGTTGAATGTTCAACCTTTTCTTTAATTTTATTTTAGTAGGTTTTTCATGCACAACATTTAAAAACTTATGAATGAGTTTTTTATTAACACTCATTAACAACTATTAGTATATCAATTAATTTAAGTTAAGGTTTTTTATCAAATTAATTTCATTATTAATAAACAACATTGATTATTATAAAAATATTGATTGTTATAAAATAGTGAGATCATTATTGTTATCTAAATTATAATATTGTTATTACAATATTCTTATGTTATATTAATAATCTTAATATTTTTCAAACATTAGATGACATGGCCATAAGTCCACAACCCGTCAATTAGGAAGATGCCATGTGGCATACACACTGGAAAAAGTAACCCAAGTTAAGTTGGTGCGGCTTTCGTTGACAACAATTGGAAATTTGGGAGGAAGAT
The DNA here is from genome assembly GCA_032191745.1 of Picea mariana. Taxonomy (NCBI): domain Eukaryota; kingdom Viridiplantae; phylum Streptophyta; class Pinopsida; order Pinales; family Pinaceae; genus Picea; species Picea mariana. Next base: position 2,508 of record JASDQU010252245.1, read on the forward strand.
GGAGGCGGTAGTTGTTCACTCTAGAGGGTGTATCTTGAACTTCCAGAGAAAAAAGAATTGATGGAGGAAGGTAATAAAGGGTTAAAGGGTTATAATTGAGATAAAAAAAAGGATTTGTTGGAAAATTGGTCAAATTTGTAGAGACATAGAAATTGAAAGCTTAGAATATTAATGTTGTATGAGAAAATAAAAGATGATAAAGAATGTAAAGCTTGGGAATGATGAGGAATATATCAGCCTATCCATTAAAGATTAGCTTATTAAAGATTAGGTTTTTCACACACAACATTTAAAAACTTATGAATGTTTGTTTTATTAATATGTAAGTTGAATGTTCAACCTTTTCTTTAATTTTATTTTAGTAGGTTTTTCATGCACAACATTTAAAAACTTATGAATGAGTTTTTTATTAACACTCATTAACAACTATTAGTATATCAATTAATTTAAGTTAAGGTTTTTTATCAAATTAATTTCATTATTAATAAACAACATTGATTATTATAAAAATATTGATTGTTATAAAATAGTGAGATCATTATTGTTATCTAAATTATAATATTGTTATTACAATATTCTTATGTTATATTAATAATCTTAATATTTTTCAAACATTAGATGACATGGCCATAAGTCCACAACCCGTCAATTAGGAAGATGCCATGTGGCATACACACTGGAAAAAGTAACCCAAGTTAAGTTGGTGCGGCTTTCGTTGACAACAATTGGAAATTTGGGAGGAAGATGGAGGCGGTAGTTGTTCACTCTAGAGGGTGTATCTTGAACTTCCAGAGAAAAAAGAATTGATGGAGGAAGGTAATAAAGGGTTAAAGGGTTATAATTGAGATAAAAAAAAGGATTTGTTGGAAAATTGGTCAAATTTGTAGAGACATAGAAATTGAAAGCTTAGAATATTAATGTTGTATGAGAAAATAAAAGATGATAAAGAATGTAAAGCTTGGGAATGATGAGGAATATATCAGCCTATCCATTAAAGATTAGCTTATTAAAGATTATCTTAGAGCCTAGTTGTAATATGCGATCCATCAAAGATTAACTCAGAGCCTAGTTGTAATTTGCACAACATAGTTAAGAAGTATAAATATACAAAATCTCTATTGTATAAATATAAAAAATCTTTATGAAACCCACTATAGTTTTCATTTGTAATAATTTCCCATATATAATAAAACAAGCAAAGGCCATTTCAAATTGGATTTTCTTAAATAGGTTTGTAACATAAAATATGTGTGTTATGATTATGCTTATGATTGATTTATTAAGCATTATATTCTACATTTAATCATAGTTTATAAGTATTATATAATTAAAATTAATGCATATTGAAATAACCAAAATTAATTAAGATTTATATTAGGTGAGAGAATTCATTGAGAGTATATATATAAGTTTGCTATTATGGTGGTAACATGAAGTCAAAAAAAAAGAAAAGAAAAAAATGCCAAATCAAAGACAATTTTGCAATGGAACATAAATGAAATATACATTAATATGTAATATTCAATTTGTTAGTGCAATATGCACATAAAAAAATGTAAATTTCATTCAATCTTTGAATATAAATGTTAAATTTTACTTAGAAAATATTTAAAGTTATATTATTCATTATTATACTAATTTAAAAACATGTTAAGATGAAGAAACACACCAAAATAATCTCACACCTTAACCAATCGAGACAATTAAAATTAAAATGATACACACAAAAAAATTGAAGATAAACATAATTTCATTTTAACTTATCTTATCTTTACTTAATTTCATAATCTAATTATTTTTTAATTTTTTTTTATAAAAACTATAATTATCTTCATAATTTAATTTCCACAAAAACTTATTTTATTTTTTATTTATTTATGTAATATATTTTATTAATCTTAAAAATAATAAACTTAAACATTATTCTTTTACTTTTATACTATTTTATTTAATAAAAGTGTCACACATAATCATTTTTAGTGCTCTTAAGATGTCAATGCAAACTTACAATTGAACATGAGTTAGTTGAATAAATTTTTATTTTTTCAATTTTTTTTATAAAAACTATAATTATTTTCATAATTTAATTTCCACAAAAGTATCATGATCTTGGAAAGCTTCTCTTAATGCTTTTTGAGCACAAAAACAAAATTTTAAAAAATCACAAGTAATTACTTACCTTCTTGAGGTCCGATAAACCAATTAGATCTTAATAGACGTTAATCATCATCATCATCATCATTTATTTATTTATTTATGTAATATATTTTATTAATCTTAAAAATAATAAACTTAAACATCATCCTTTTATTTTTATACTATTTTATTTAATAAAAATGTCACACAGAATCATTTTAATCATTTTTAATGCACTTAAGATGTTAGTGCAAACTTAGTTCATTGAATAACTTTCTTATTGCAAACTTAGTTCATGGAATAACTTTCTTATTGTCAATTGAAACATGAGTTCGTTGAATAAATATTTATTTTTTCAAAACGCATGTATAATTAAAGTCAATTAATTTTATAAAATTTTGACTTTATAGGTAAGAAGAAAAGGGTATTTGAACACTTGTGAAAGTAACATGTAACATGGCATGTGATAAAAAAATATTTTTTCAAAACGCATGTATAAGTAAAGTCAATTAATTTTATAAAATTTTGACTTTATAGGTAAGAAGAAAAGGGTATTTGAACAATTGTGAAAATAACATGGCATGAGATAAAAAAATATAGAGAAGATAAAGTGCGGGAGTATATATATATTATCATATTTAGATATGTAAATTATGAAACGCAATTAAGTGGTTTTGTCTTTCAGCCAACCAACAAAGAAAAATAATTTGTATTCAGTGATAATTGACTAAAATTTAAATACTATGTCCCTTCACGTTGCTGGCATTTGGTGATTATTCATTTAAGTTCTTTGGAATTTAAGTTTCGATGTTGACTAGTTTATTAATCTATTTTCTATATACAAACTTAGAAATCATAGTAGTGGGAAGCCAAGAAAAACATTTATTATGCTTTTTAAGTGTATGTAGTGTTTTATTAGGTGAAGGTGTATAGCGTAAGTTGACGAGAAGTAACAAGAGGGTATGTATGTCTATGTAGACTCAGTCAAATTGTTGGGCTGAGGAACCTCCTCTTTACGACACACATTCTAGTAACAAGTGCAATTTTTTTTTTTTTTTTCTTTAGGTGTGTGCGCGCGTGTAGAAGTAACAACACACCTAACTATGCGATGCCCTCGACAACCGACAAGACGCAACCACGATGTTCATCACAAGAAGACTAAAGGCACACAACGAGTAACTGCAAACAATATACGACCATAGGCATAAGGTGCACAACGCAAACATTTAGCGACAAAAGTAAGACTGACCACAATCAAGTATAACAAAATAAGAAGAACAATTACGCCCCTTACTGAAAGCACGTGACTAAAGGACTCCGACAATGAAACCCAAGTTCCACATTAATTAAATGCACAACAAACCCAAGTTCCACATTAATTAAATGCACAACAACCCTTATTACTAAGGGGGTCCCTTGTCCCACAAACGAGACTCCATCACCGACTGTCCTACACCTCGAGGACTAAAAATTTGAAGGACATGGGGGTGGGCTTTGATCCACTTATGTGTGCACAGGTCACGATACCATTTAATATGGTATCTCTAGGTAAAGCCCTCACGAGAATTGAACCTTACCCAACGGTGAAAAACTCCTCGCTTTTCACCATTGGATCCAACCCCTTTGGGCATTATTATTATTATTATTGAAACTTATTTCATAATTTAGTATAATTACGCCGATAGGCGTCTCCCCTATTGGAATTGATGGACTAATCAACCTTTTAATTACAAAATCTGATCTGATGGTCAGTAATTGAAAATGTTGACATATCCTTTGTCTTACACTCAAATCAATGAATGAGATTGCAAGAATTAACTTCCTTGCATTTATGAAATCATCAATTTATCATATCTACTTTTTCAATTTTACATAAGATGATTAACAAATTACTAAACTCAGTTATCAATTACCACTAAACATAATTTAACAAATCCAACTATTTACCTCTTCAATTTTAACATTTACCTATGTTACATGGTCTTTTGACTCTTCATTTCCACCCACTCGCGCATTGTAGTGGCCACGTTTTTATGAAGGTGAAGCACGTCGGTGTGGTAAAGGATTTCACGCGTCCTAAAATGCAATAGCATGTGACACGTTTCAAGTAAATAGCATGTGACACGTTTCAAGTATTTAGTGAGGATGAATTCTACACATGGTAGTGGCCACATTTTTATGAAGGTGAAGCGAGTCAGTGTGATAATGGTGAAATTTTTTATGGTTGTATTTTCTTTTGTATGCCATACAACTGTTTTCGATGCCCAGAGAATTATGGAAATCTTTAGCAGGTCCTGTTATACAATATCCATGCTTGTAGTTCTTGGTTATGTTCTACTCTCCATTGGGGCTCAATATCCCACCAGCACATTCGCAACCCTTGACCAGGCCTGTGATGGGAACAAATACTCCGCGGGCAGTGAATTCGAGAGAAATTTGAAGAGGGTTCTCTACTATCTGGCCAACAATGGATCTAATTTTGGGTTCTATACCTTTCAATATGGAAGAAGTCCCAAGCGGGTGTTTGGGCTCATACAGTGCTGGGACGATACCACCTTCACAGAATGTCGAAATGTCGACACTGCACAGAACACCAGTATAGAAATCTGCGAAACATGCCCTGAAGCAACATGTGCCATCGTCTGGTACGATCAGTGCTTCCTCCGATACTAGAGAAAGAACTTCATTCTTGGTATCACTTCTGAAAGCTACATGTGTTTTATATGTGAAAACCTTGTTGCGTCGAATCCATAAGCCTATAGGAGTGCCATTATGGATCTTATGCAGAGTCTAGAAACTAAGGCTTTCGTTCGTAGCAGCAGGGATTTCGCCTTTGCACAAATAAATGTTGATCCTTCCAATCAGACCATCTATGGGATTGTGCAGTTCTCAAAATGTGTGTCGGATGCCATATCACGAAAGCCCAAAACTTGTTTCACGAAGATCTGAGGAGAAGTTTTAAGAAGTAGTTGTCGAATCCGTTTTGGGAGAGAAAATTTTTACGATCCCCAGTTTTCATCATAACAAATAATTTATGTTTTGAAGCCTTCATAGTATTCCAAATGTAGTAGTAATAATTTGTTTCTTCAACCTCATACAAAGTAATAAGATAAAATAATGTTTTGAAATTTACATTTTAGGTTTTTTGAAATTTAGATTTTAGGTTTTTTAAGTAGTTGTGGAATCCGTTTTGGGAGAGAAAAGTTTTACGATCCCGAGTTTTCATCACAACAAATAACTTATGTTTAGAAGCCTTCATAGTATTCTGAATGTAGTAGTAATAATTTGTTTCTTCAACCTCATGCAGAAAGTAATAAGGTAAAATAATTTTTTGAAATTTACATTTTAGGTTTTTTGAAATTTAGATTTTAGGTTTTTTAAGAGTTAATATTTTGAAATTTATATTTTAGGTTATTTAACAGTTTGGATTGGCAATGCATTTATCAGATTCATTGATTATATTTTTATTTGTAGGCTTAAGCTATGTTTTTTTGGCTAGCCACAGGAATCATATACATTTTAACCACCTCTTGTATCCAATGATTTGGTTTAGGTCTCCCTCAGAAATGTAAGTCTTTTATTTTAATCTAATTTTTTTAAATCCTCCACGCAAGCAACCAAAGAATGCAATCAATGGGGAGGAACATGAATCATATATCTCTGGTATCCAATGGTTTGGTTTTGCTTTGTGTGTGAAATCTAAATCTTTTATTTTAATTTTTTTTTTTTTAAATCCTAATGCAATCAACAATAACACGGGAAAAAAAAATCATGACATAAGGGATTGCTTGACAGTGGGAAGATCGCCCCCCGAAACACTAAATTTGTCGATAAATCAAATAAAAGGCAAACATAATTTGGTTGGCGATGTAAATAGTAGTAGATGTAACAGTGGTAGCAATCCTCTTACAATCCAACTCTGCCTATAAAACCAATGGAGGTTCCAAATAGTCATGGAATGTGTGCGCATACACAAAGTATTCATTCATATTTATGTTTCTCAATATTTTTCTTTCTTCCTTATTGTACCTCCTCCATTAGAATATCGTTTATTTTTGCTTCTTTTACATGCTGAGCTATATGAGTGTTGAGAAGGTAGATATTTAAAATGGTTTTCTCTTTTTCTTTAATATGATATGGTAGATCTTTAAAATGATTTTCTATTTTTCTTTAATATGATATAACACCTAAAAAATTCACTATTGAAATCTTATCAATAAGCGGACATTGCATGAATGGAAGATTTAAATATAGCGGGTACTCTGTAATACCATGTTGTTTAATTGTGTTAGAAGCTAACTTTTCGTTTCGTTTGGTGGTCATTCCAAAGAGGAGAAAACCTAAAAAAATTCACAATTGAAATCTTATCAATATATTGATGATAATCACATATATTTAAAGGAGAAAAATCAATTTTATAGGGAGTATACGAGTTTCTGGTTACAATCCAATGGCATATTGCATGAATTGAAGATTTATTGCATGAATTGAAGATTTAAATATTATTACATAAATGTAGTAAATTTATTAATATGTTATATTATTACTAAATGTTATTACTTTAATTATTAATATGAATTTAATATTAAATTTAATATCAAGGTTATATTAATGAAAGAGTTTATATTAAATAATGTTTATTAATATGTTATATTATTAATATAAAATATTATTATTAAATATTATTATCTTAATTATTAATATAAATTTAATATTAAATTTAATATCAAGATTATATTAATAAAAGAGTTTATATTAAATAATGTATTAAAGAAGTTTTAGTAATATTTCATAATAATACCCTAAATTTAATATTAAGTTTATATTAAATAATGTATTAAAGAAGTTTTAGTAATATTTAAGTTTTTAGTAATATTTAATAATAAGTTTATATTAGTTTTAGTAAAATTATTAATAATATTTAATACTATTTAATAATGCTCTAAACATTAATACATTGTATTAATGTATTATCACATTATTTAATATAAATTTTTTAATACATCTTTTAATATATTAAAGGAGTTTTATTAATATTTAGTATTAATGTTTTATATTAATAACTTAATAATATTAAGTTTATATTAACAAACTTTGTTAGGTAATAAGTTTTAGTAATATTTAATAATAATGTTTTATATTAATAATGTAATGATATTAAATTTATATTAATAATTTTTTGGGGTAATAAATTTATATTAATAAACGAGTTTATCATAACAATATCTATTAATACCCTAAACATTATATTAATAAAAAATTAATATAATATTATAGCATTATTATCACAACAATACCCACCCTATACATTAATGTAATGTATTAATATATTATCACATTATTAGGGTTATTATATTATTAATAATGTTTTATTAATGTTTAATAATAACTAGTAATGCATTAATAATGTATTGATGTATTAAGTACTATATTTATGTAATAATGTTTTATTAATGTATTGATACTTTAATAATCTATTATTACTTTATGTAACAATGTTTTATCAATGTATTAATAGTTACTTGGTATTAATAATGGTTAGTTATAAGGGAAACATTTTATTTTGTTTGGGTATTAATAATGTATCAATAGTTTGGGTATTAATAATAGTTAGTGACAAAGGAAAAAATTTGCTATAGTATTAATAATGTATTAATAGTTAGGGTTAGGGCCTTAATAGTTAATGTTTAGTGTATTAATAGTTAATAGTCAGAGTAATCATATTTAATGTACTAATATTTAGGGTGTTAATAATGTAATTTGTCAAACATAAACCAACCTTGTCATGCCATGAACATAACTCGATGTTGCAATCTGACGAAAAAAATAGAATGGTGCAGCATGACAAACATAGTAATGTTGCAATGTGATGAACATAGTAGTGTTACAATCTGACAAACATAGCAACCATGAGAAACCTTACTAAACTTTGGTCCACATTAAGCTCAACCATGGTTAACCATAGTCAACCATGGAAAACCATAGACAACCGTGTGCAAGGTCAACCATATTAAACCATAATCTTGATCTTCATCAACAACAATCAACCATAGTTAAGTTAATGGTCAACCTTATGTGATGAATATAACTTGACCTTGTAATCTGACAAACAAAATCGGATGTTGCAACATAATGAACATAGTAATGTTGCAATGTGACGAACATAGTAGTGTCACAATCTGGGTAATGCAACAATGTGTCAAACATATCCTTTTCACCAAAATGTGATGAACATAGACCCATCATTGTAATGTGAGGAACATAAACTTTTTGTCCCAATGTGTCAAACATAGCCTTTTTGTCGCAATGTGACAAACATAGCATTATCATCGCAATGGGATGAACAAAGCCTTGTTGTTGCAATGTAATTACATTAATGGATGTCTCAATATGATGAACATATCCTTGTTTTCAGAATGTGAAGAACATATCCTCTCTTTGCAATGTGATGCACATATCCTAAAATCACAATGTGACAAAAATTCCCAAATGTCATAATGGGATGAACATAAGCCATGGTCGCAATGTAATTTACACAACCCACTGTGGGAATGTGACAAACATAGACCAACATTGTAATGAGATGAACATTCCCTGATGTTGCAATGTGAAAAACATAACCCACTGTGAGACTATCACAAACATATTCCAATGCCCTAATGTGACAAGCAAAAACCCTTCATTGTAATTTGATGACCATAACCTTACGATGTGATGTGATGAACAAAATCCTATGTCACAATGTGATGCACAAATTCTAACGTTGCACTGTGACAAACATTTTGCAAATGTCACAATTGGACAAACTATACCCCTGGTCACAATATGATGTACACAACCCAATGTGGGAATGTGACAAACATAGACCAACATTGTAATAAGACAAACATTTTTTGATGTCGCAATGTGACGAACATAATCCACTATCAAACTATGAAAAACCTATTTCAACGCCATAATGTGACCAACAAAAACCCTTCGTCATAATTTGATGACCATAACGTTATGATATGATCTTATGAACAAAAGCTTATGTCACAATGTGACGAAAAAAACATGATGTTGCAATGTGACAACCAAAACATTATCAACATTGCAATGCAATAGAGCCATAGTAGACTATGGTTAAACACAATCAACATGGCCCACCATAATCAGATACACATGGTCAACGAAGGTAAACTATCAACATGGTTAACCATTAAAAACCATGGACAACCATAGTGAACCATGATCATGGTGAGCCACCATCAACCATAGTCAACCTTTCCTTCCCAAAGTCAACTAAGGTTTGCCAAAGTTAACCATGGTCATTGTCATCTAATGTATTAATGTATTAATACTTTAATAATGTGTTACTAATGTATTTCTACTTTAATAATGTATTTATTAAGGTATTAATACTTTAATAATGTATTTATTAATGTATTATTACTTTAATAATGTATTAACACTAGTACATATGGCCAAATTTGCGACGATTTTTCGTTGATATTGCCACACTTAGCAGTTGCAATTTCCATGAAAGCCGAGTTTTTTTTTCGTCGGAATAATTTTGTTGCTCTATCGACGATATAGGTGTGCATGGAAACATCAATGAAATTATCTCTCCATGTGTCACCACCTCCAGGTTCGGTTAACCCTATGCATCGTTGCAATTATGATGAAACCTCATCGCAAGTACAATGAGAAACCATGGCAATTACGACAAAATTTCATCTCAATTGTGATGAAAATTTATGACAAGTCAAAAACTTACGATGCAGATGCTCTATGTGCGATGAAAAACTGTGGCAACTTGTGACGAATACCTGTGGCAATAGCAACGACATTGATTCATCAAAACCAAAGTTACGACGAAGATGTTGTATGTGTGACAAAAACTTGTGGCAACTTGCGATGGAAGTTCGGCGTTATTGCAACGATGGTCAAAATGCAATTTTTTTTCGATGAACTATCATCGATATTGCAACAATGGAAATAAGTTTTTTTTTTTTAAATTACATGAGATATGGTATTACCATATTACATTGTAATATGGTTCAATTAAATTTATGAAGTGAAATTTGTATTGACCTAAGAAATATAAAATTCGTTGTAAATTGGTTGATCCAAGATAATTTAATTGAACCAAGGTAATTCATGGGGTTAGAAAATTATTTAGGAATGAAATGTCTCTTCAATGCACATTAGAAAAGGAAAGTATAACCTTTCAATTCATTACAATTGAAAGCCAAGTAACTGGATCTTTGACATGAAAGAATTGTAATGCATCAATATTAAATCTAATGAAACTTGCAATTTCATTTGAAATCAAAGCAAATTTCGCATAATACATAATGGCAGAACCTTTGATACAAAGAAGGAGTTGGATAACATAACACTTGAAAATTTTGTTGGTGAAATCATAATATACCCCAAATAAAATAAGGAATTGTACATCATAGTTTAGGCATTGAAGTATGATAAATATGATAAATATATACATTTGTTTAGGCATTGAAGTATAGGCATTGAAGTATCCTGCAACATTTTGAAGTATAGGCATTGAATTATCCTGCAACATTTTGATTCGGTAATCAAGCTGCATGATAAATATATACAAAATCACATGGTCAATTTCCTTTAAGACCTCTTTGTTTTTATTTGACCATATCTCTAAAGTTAAACTCTTATGTACTTGAAGAATATAAGGGATTAGCTACATCTAGCTCAAATTTTGGCAAATGGTTAAAACCTTACAAAAATTGTATATATATGCAAGTCTCATGTCTTTGAGATGATTGTAGGCTTGAAGGGGGATTCAAGTATAAATTTCATAATTTTGTTGTTAAGAAAGGAGAGCCAAGAATAAACTCATGTGGGAAGCTTGAAGATGTAAAGTCGATATACATTTTAGAGTAAACAAGACTAAATAATATGGTAGCTTTTATACCATGTTGAAACATGAAAACAAGATGTAATTATCTTCTTCACTCATGTAAAGGTTCATTTTGGAATATCTACATTTATCATGTGTAGTATATATAATAGATTCTCAAGATACCTAGATCCACACTCTAGATGATAATGGATGCAAGTTGAAGATATTTCTATCCTTTATTTAAAATTGCATGGGTATCCCAAGGATATAAAATGATAATCTAGACATTTTGGATAAGAATGAATAAAAACTATTTGTTTGGATTGGTCACCATATATGGGAAAATATTCCAATGTTTATGTGGATCATTTGAAGTTTTCTATGCCATCCTCATTAGAAGGAGAATTTAATGAAGAGACATTGAGTCCCAAAGTTGATGGGGATCATAAACTTGAAAGGGAAAAGGTCTACTCCTAGTTGAATTCATATATTTGTACTGATGTCATATAGGCTTGTGCAAGTGACAAAAATTTCAATTTGTATGAATTTGGTGAGTGGAAATTTATGACCCACAAGGAGTAATGGTAAACCCAAGGGTTCATGAGAATGTTGAAAGGTAGAAATATT
>JASDQU010252245.1:16497-29543 GCA_032191745.1 Picea mariana
TTGGACACGTTCACCCTGGACAGAAGTTGACACAATAAATCAATCAACAAAAGTTATGAAATTCACTTGTAACATTTAAAAAATGAAATATTGGAGTAATATCAGAAAAAAAAAGAATGAAATTTTAGAAATTTAGTTGTTGTGGTCATAAGTTGTTACTGTATTTAACATTTACCTAGTGAGGCACTACGGGTGCCTTGCCATGGTCACCCTGGAGAGATGTTGACACAATAAATCAATCAATAAGAGTTAGTAAATTCACCTGTAACATTAAGAAAATGAAATATTGCAGTAATAACAGAAAAACAAATAATGAAATTTTAGAAATTTAGTTGTTGTAGTCATAATTGTTTACTGTATTTAACATTTACCTACTAAGACAAAGTGGGTGCCTTTCCACGGTCACCCTGGAGAGATGTATTGGGTGATTTTCTACCATGGTCACCCTGGATAGATGTTGACACAATAAATCAATAAATAAAAGTTAGGAAATTCACCTGTAACATTAAGAAAATGAAATATTGCAGTAATAATAGAAAAAAAATAATGAAATTTATGAAATTTAGTTGTTGTAGTCATAATTTTTTATTGTATTTAACATTTACTTGCTGAGACGAAGTGGGTGACTTTTGACGGTCACCCTCTCCATCTATTCGATTTAAGTTGTAATTGATCAACAACTCTTCACCAGGAACTATTGTTTTTGTTGCACATACAAATATACGATTTCCTTCGCGTGCCTCAAATATGCAATTCGGTTTCTTAGTTGTTGCCACTGGTTGTGTACTATTTATAAAGCCCACAATGTTTCGAGTATCTTTTGGCCTTCCATAAATATACATAGTTTCCCCTTTATTTTGATTGTTATCTAGTAGTTGTATATAATTTGACAACTCCATATCTTCACATACTTTGCGTATATCAGACCAACATCAACCAGTGATTGTATTTGTATAAGGGTCTGACATACTCCATCAATTCAGTTACAGTGCCATATCCGACCTTTATGCCATCCATGGAAAATAACCCCAATCCATGTAAGGACGAAGGAGCAATGCGATACATCCTCCCACCGATGAAGAAATCTATGTCCACTTCAGGTAGCTCCTTAGGTGCCCATCGTTGCACTAGATGTTTATACCTCAAGGGAAACTCAATGTCGCATATGCTCTCAACATCATAATTACACGACCCTCCGTTGGCAATAAAAAATTGCATGCGGGTACGAAATATTTTCCTTACCTTTTCCAACCTAGTTGATCTAGAACCGCTAGATCTAGTACAACACGTCTCACTTTCAACCTCTCTTACTATATCTTGATCATCACTTGAGGAAGATAGATCTGACAGATACCTATTTGGTGGTACCTACACTCGTTAAAACAAGAAGATAAGTTATCGTGCCAATATATGTTTTTGGTACCAACACAATTGCATTTAGTTGCATAAAGTTGAAATTTCCACATCGATCCGTCATATAGTTGCATAAAGTTGAAATTTCCACACCTAGTTGCATATAGTTGCAATATAGTTGCATATAATCGCATAAGTTGCAATATAGTTGCATAAGTTGCTATAAAGTTGCGTAAAGTTGCATAAGTTGCAATATAGTTGCATAAGTTGCATAGTTGCATATAGTTGCATACAAAATTGTTGCAATATAGTTGCATATAGTTGCATAAGTTGCCATATAGTTGCATATAGTTGCATAAGTTGCAATATAGTACCAACATAGTTACATATACTTGCATTTAATTGCATAAAGTTGAAATTGCCACACCTATCCATCATATAGTTGCATATAGTTGCCTATAGTTGTGTAAAGTTGCATAAAGTTGCATAAGTTCCATAAAGTTGTTGAAGTTGCATAAGTTGCATGTTGCATCGTTGCATACGAAATTGTTGCAATATAGTTGCATATAGTTGCATTTGACCACTCACCAATATTTGAGAATATAGTTGCAATATAGTTGCATAAGTTGCAATATAGTTGCATTTAGAACCATTGGTACATTTACATAAGCTTTTTAGGTCCTATTTAAATCTTCTTAGGATTAAGCTTAATGATGAAGTTGTCAAAAAACAACACAAGACATATGTAAAAATCTTTAGCCTCTTGTTGATGGGCGAAAATGATCGCTCGTCAACTGGAAGAGTGAATCCGGTCCGGGGTTGTCTAATCAACCCAAGCCATTTGGATTGACTCACTCTGACGGGTTTAATGGCTCCGTTGGCCAATCTAAAGTCCTAAGGGAAGAAAAAAATAAATAAAAGAAATGCAATAACTTACTAATTAATAATCACTGAAATATATATGTACATCTAAATATATATATAAACAGTTTATCTGAATAATATTTATATAATAGTCCTATTTATCATATATACAATATGTATAAATCACGAGTTTTAATCTGAACTCATAAAAATCATAAGCATACACAAATGGTATAAAAGCATAAGCCTGAAACGTCCCTCACAGGTAACAAATTGCTTTACAACAATGAGAAAATTGTGCCACCAAGCTTTTAGGAAGGAAATGGGCATACCTTTATCACACCCTTTTATTTTCTGAGATGTAAACAACAGGCTCCAAGGAACTTCTTCCACTTTTGCATTTTTAAACCACCTTGGACCGCTTGCAGGTAGCCCTATAGCTTGACTCAGGAAATCCTCCGTAACCTCCAATTGTATATCACCCACCTTCGCTTTACACCCATCAAAGGAGAAAGCGAATTCCTGGGCAACTTTTAAATTGAAACACTGAAACTTCCTAATGAAAACAAGCCAACCATTTCTCTCTAAATCTTCTCTCGCATCGTCATATAAGAGCAGAGTTTGAATGCCGTTTGGTTCAACTCTCACAACATGAGCCATGATGGATGAAAGGGTAACGAATCAGACACAACACACAAAGAGGGTTTGCAAAGATAGTCCAGAGCCATAACCCGAGCCCGTGACATTCCAACAGTGAACGATGTATGAACATAAACTCATAACGATTAGATGGGTGTTTAATTGAAATGCACGTGAAGAGGGTTTGCAAAGTCCAAGGCCAATCTTGGGAATGATGTTTGCCTGCAAATTGTAACTCCACCTTTGCATCTAGTATGAGTCTAGGACCAAAGCATTAAAATGGAAACAAGTGCGCGCATTGTGGGTTCTATCACAAGGTTTGGGTAAGTCAAAAATCAAAGGTTTAGGAAAAGAAACGTAAAGCCAAGAATCAAACAAAACCAAACCAAAAATCAAATCTCAGGGGTCCTTTGTTTATATAACCATCAATCTCTAAGCATGTTTGGTGTTGAAAGGATCGAAATAAAGAGAGTAACTCTTCATGGCAAGGAAAAAAACTTTATTAATAAACTATATGAACAATTTTCCATTGACAAAATTTTACAACAGAAAGGTAACACAGTCGCAAATTTTCATGCTTCCAGTCATGAAAGAAGCATGAAAGAAAATAATAGAAAAAAGCGACAACTTACAACTGTCGTTTCGAAAATTACGTCATGAAGAGTAATAAAAACAAATGACTCTGGTTAGGTAGCTATGTAGATCAATTAATTGATATAAAAAGTTAACAACATGTTAAGCTGCCAACAATGGCGACACGTTGGGAGAAGTAGTTATCTCTGCAATACGAACTAGTTCGGGTTAGAGAATTCTGAAAAACTTCAAATCGAAGAACAACTGCAAGGTTATTTGAACATCCTTAAAAAGAACAAGATGCAACCCAGTTTCAGATACCTTTCATTTAAAAGAATGAAATCTGGTGATAAACTTAACAAAATAAAGCCATGATGTTTGAGTTAAAATATCCAATACTGTTGACAGGGCCACTGCTGCTAGCAAGCGTCCATAGCCTCAAGAGGGATGTCAATTAACCCACTTTGAAGTGTATATCATGCCCAAGAAATTCCAAATCAGAATGAAGGATGCTTATGGCCAAAACAAGGTTTATACCTGAGAATTTTCTTTTACTTGACATCGCTTCGCTGCCAGCGGGCCTGTTTAGTACCCCAACAAATTTATCTTGGCATCATGCATGCATTTACCCGCTGCCAGTAGACTTGTTCAGTGTCCCGACGGGTTTACAAACACTTCCCACAGCTCTCTGAGATTTTATTCACATTCTGATATAGTTTTAAAGATATTCAATAGAGCGGGGTGATGCTTAAAATTCAAGTTTTTTTTTTAACACAACTTAATATTTCCACAGGCCTTTAAATTTTTCTAGCAAACCTTCATCAAGATCTGAAAAAAAGTTCATTGATAGAACTAATTTTCAAGGACAGGGAGACATCATTGAGTTGCTTTCTTAAAGAGCAGGGACAATGTAAAGAGACCTTTTAAAGATATTCGTGAATACTTTCAAGTGCAGATTGAAACTGAGGAATCGACTTTCAGACAAAATGACACCTTTAACCAACCTACAATTTCAGAGAAGAACAACAATAGATGTTCCAATAGCCTTTGACAACTATTTTCGATATGAAGCATTCTGTTTCTTTTTGTCTGAGCTAGAATGTAATACAGGGATGTTTGACTCACAAGAACTGATGAAAAAAAATGAAAACAAAACAAAACAACAAAGAAAAATTGGAAAGCAAAGAAATCCAAAAAGAAAAAATATGTACAGAAGGTGTATCGGAGAGTTGTCAGGTAAAATACCTTTTGAGAGCTTGGCCATTCACCGAAAAGGTGTCTGGCTGTCCCTTTAAATTCTGGAGGTGGAAAGAGCCGGGACCTAGTTTTTTGGCAATTAAAAATGGTCCCAACCACAGGTTTTGAAAATTGGTATGCTCTCCTTTCCACTCATGAGGTTTGTCCCATTTAAGGACAAGATCACCTACCACAAAATTTCTGTCTGAGGTAGAATTGGAATCAAACCAGTTTTTGACAATGAGTTGATGTTGATCCAATTTTCGTTTTGCTTGAGCCCTTACTTCTTCTAACTTTAGCAAAGCATTAATCCGACTTTCTAAGGGAGGACAGTCTTCTTCTTGCACCTTTTGTGATAACTGCAGAGACGGGAGAAGGACATGCGGTGGAAAAATCACTTCCCTACCGTAAATGAGAAAAAATGGGGAATTACCAACAATAGTTTTAGGAGTTACCCTATCAGCCCAAATTGCATTAAATAGTGCATTATGCTAGTTTTTGTGGTTTTCGGAGACCGTTCTCTTGATGACCTTGATCAGGTTTTTATTAGTTGATTCCGCCAAACCATTGCCTTGGGGGTAATAGCTGGCAGAGTATTTTAATTTTATTCCTTTTTCTAAAGAGAAATCACTCATTTTGAGAGATGAAAAATAAGAAGCATTATCGAATACTAGGCATTCAAGAATACTGAAATGAGTGATAATATTTGAATTCAAGAAGGTTATTACCTAGTTCGTGTTTACAACTTTTAATGGTGCAGCCTCAGACCATCTGGTGAAATAATCTGTGGATTTTATGATGTATTTGTGTTGCTGCAAGGATGTAGAATTGATTGGGCCTATAATATCGAGGCCCCATTGTTGGAAAGGGAAATCTACCGAGACAAGTTGCAACGGGAATGCTGGTTTTTGTACTCGTCCTGATGCCTTTTGACAGATTACACACTTACGGCATAAGGCATTGGTGTCTTTGAAAAGAGTAGGCCAATAATACCTTTCTCTTAATACTTTGTGGGTAGTGGTGTCTCCACCGAAATGCCCACCATCTTCCCCTGCATGTAATTCCAATAAGACTTTATCTGCTTCATCTTTTTCTAGATAGCGCATAAGTATTCCATCGAAATTTTGGCGAAACAAAATACCGTTTACCAACTAAAAAGAAGCAGATTTTAATCTCAGTTCTCTCCTCTTTTTTGGATCAAGGTGATGGGGAGATGATCCGTGTATAAGATAAAAAATGATGTCATCGTACCAAGGACTAGTAAGGTTTTGTGCACAACAGATTTGATTTTGATTGTGCTGATCCTGAATTAACATATCAGTTTCATTCTGTTGTCCTCTAGCTGAATCAACAACTAATTTACATAAACCTTGGCCTCTAACAATTTGTGTTGGGGTAATTTCTATGTCGTATTCTTGTAAGGATGTGATCCAGTTCGATCTTTTTTCACCCAATTCTTTCTGTACTAACAAATTTCTGACAACAGGGTAAGGGACAATGATTTTCGTCCTATATTTTAGTAGATAAGATTGAAAGTGTTTTACTTCTTTAAAAACATCATAAGCTTGTTGATCCACTGCTGGATAATAAAGTTCTGCTCCTTTAAAGGCTAATCTCATAAAGGAAATAGGGACTTCGTTGTTTTCAGCATTCTTTTGGGTTAGCATATTGGCATAAGACTGATTAGAGGCAAACGTGTAGAGAGTGAAATCTCACGAAAAATCAGGGCTCATTAGGGAAGGAGCGTCTACTATAGCCTTTTTTATTGAGTCAAAAGCTTGACTTTCTATAGGTCCCCAATGGTACTATACATCTTTTTTTAATAAATTTTGTAATGGTCTGACCATTTCTGAAAAGTTGGGGACGAACCTTCTAACAAAGTTTGTCTTACCTAAGAAAGATTGCATGGACTTTTTGGAAGAGGGAGGGGGAAATTTTGAAATGACTTGGGTCCTTTCAGGTTCAATAATCATCCCTTTATTTGATACAATGAACTCGAGGAGCTTACCTTGTTCTACTGCAAATACATATTTTTTAGGATTTAAAGAAATATCGTACTCATGACATCACTGTAGAACAAATCTTAGATGAGCTAGATGATCTCCTTTATTCTTTGAGAAGAGAGTGACATCATCTAGATAAACCACTACAGATTGATTGATTAAACTGTGGAAAGCGATATCCATCGCTCTCTGAAAGGTGGCACCGACATTTATGATCCCAAAGGGAATTTTCCTATAAGCGTAGGTACCCCATGGAGTATGGAAAGTGGTTTTGAGCTGGTTTGGGGGAGACATAAGGACTTGGTTATACCCTAAAAAACCATCCAGAAACGATAATATTTCATAACTAGATACTTGTTGAAGGATCCATTCCATGGGAGGTACATGGTAATTGTCTTTATCAGACGCTTGGTTTAAATTTTGGAAATCGACACATAGTCGAATTTCACCACTCTTATTCCTTACAGGGACAAGATTAGAGGCCCACTGTGTATGTCTTACCAGGAAGATTATTTTAGCATTCAAGAGTTTGTTTAATTCTTTCTTGACTGTTGGTTCAAGTTTTGGGTGCATCTTTCTTAACTTCTGTTGAAAAGGTTGGGTCTGGGGTTTCATGGGAATAATGTGTTGTATGATGTTAGGATCAAAGGTCTTTAGATCGTCTTATGTCCAAGAAAAGACATCTTTAAATTCCTTAAACAACTTAATAAATGATGTCTTTTCTTGCTTAGAACATCCCAACCCCAAATTGATGCACCGTGGGTTATCTTTAGTTCCTAAATTTACTTTTTCATGTGTCAAGGAAGAACTATTCGTTTTACAATTCATTGATTGTTCTGAATTTATCGTGAAGATCATAAAATTTTTCTAATCTAACCACAGATTTTGGGATAGAGTTTACCATATCCGATGTAGACTCTGGGGATATTGGATCTGGTATTACCGTAAAATCGTGAAGGTTTTCATCGTGGGTACCTTCATCGATAACCGCTCCTTGGAAAGTCTCTTCCATATGCAGAAAAATGATGATCTGTCGATCGTCATCGAAGACTCTCCAATTTGTGATGTTGTCCAAGATAGATGTTCTGAATAACAAATCGACAGAAAACACATTCGGAGAAAGGCATTCTGCAAGAAAAAGTTTTGAGGCGATATTAGCTAACAAATCAGCCTCAAAATTATTCAATCTCGAAATAGAATTAATGTTAAATGCAGAAAATTTGTTCATTAAATTCCATACCTCAGTTTTATAGATTTTCAGGTGTGGAGATAAACAGTGAATAAAGTTTTTTACCTATCTAACCATAATTTTTGAATCACCAAAGACTGTCAAATTCTGAATCCTCAAATCTAGTGCTTTTCTGAGACCTTGCAAGAGTGCCTCGTATTCAGCCATATTGTTTGTGCATTCAAATTCTAAGTGGCAAGCGATCAAAGTTTTATTACCTGCTATATCAATGAGCACACACCTTGCACCAGCTCCTTCCTTAGATTTAGATCCATCGAAGTAAAGAGACCATATTTGATTTTCGTCAGGTGCATGTGACCACTGAGAGAGGGTTGTTGACCGTGTGCATGTCATAATTTCAGACTACTATTCTGGGTTAGTAATGGTAGAAGTTTCAGCCATGAAATTGTTGAAAAAAGTATTCATCCCCTGTATTTCAGGTGAATTGGCAGAAGTAGTGAATGGTTCATTAGGAAAATTTAAATCGGTTACTGTGAACTTAAGATAACGCTCACGATTGACCTTGATTCTGTTAGGATTTCCATTCTTGGGAAGCCACAAGTGAGACCAATCTGTCGCAAATTAGCCATGTAGCTGTTTGGACCAATCTCTACTTAAAAACAAGCCATATACTTCGGGGATATCAATGACAATAATATCAATAACTTGATGGACTTTAGGATTAGATGATAATCTGATAAGCACATTTTTTAATTCACCTATTACTTTAACACTAGTTCGATCAAGCTTTCATGCTGGAAGGTTGAACTTCAACATTATTTTTTTGGCAGATAGACCAAGGCCTTACGTCTGATGATGCACCTAAATCTACCATACAGTTATGTACATTCCTATTGAAAATTTCAAAAGTCAACAAAAAGGGTGGGACATTTCTACGAGTATTAACAACCGAAGTTCGTTGTTTTTCAGTCACAACTCTTGAAACTAGTTTATCTACATTTGTTACACTTTTTATAGCAAGGTCTCTTTTATCAGAAGACTCTAGCGTTGTTTTAACAGAGACCTTTTGAGGTGTTTTGGGGCTATTTTCAACAACTTTGTTGTTGTTCGAATTGCTATTTTTTCTATTTTCTGCAATATTTTGCAACATCTTTTGCATAAGAAAAGGGAATTTCAATAATTCATAAACATAAATATTAGCTCTAAGTTTTTTGAGTTCCTCAATCAAATCATACTCTAAACTTGGAGTTGCTGAATTCTGTTTAGTTTCAATTCATTTAGACTATTTTTGAGGTGCATTAGTTCCGATTTCAGAAGAAGATTTATTTGTTGTCTTGCTCCTGGTATTGTAAGGATGCACTATTTTGAAATTAACTTGAAAAATGCTATCTGAAAAATTCCCGAAAATGTTGGGAGAGGATTCATCCTCTTCCACTATCTCTTGTTCAGCCACGTCTTCAGGAATCTCGGGAGGAATCAAGTTATCATGTGCCTCTAGAATCGTCTGAATAACAAACTGTAAGCTTTCTAGATTTAGGCCTTCAAAATTTGAGTTAGGCCGGTTTGTGGGAAAAGACTTTCTAAAAGGGGGTTTGTAAGGCCCTTTGCTTGAAGAAGCTTCTTCAGCCGGTCTTCTCAAATCTATAACTTGATTAGACAACTTCTGAATGACCTTCTGTAAACTTTCTAGGTCTGAACCATCTGATTGAGTTTTGGTTTGGGGAGGTCTAGGAAGAATTTCGATTTTCTTCTTGGAGGATGAAGTAGTCTCTGCCTCATTACAGATATTGTCTTTAAGGCTGAGAATATCTTTCTCGATTTGAATTGCCTCTTCAAAGGCTTCTAACAATGTGGCTTTCTTGGACCTTTTTACACAAATTGCTATGTTTTGGTGTAAGGCTTTCATGTAGTATGCGACGATAAGATTTTTGGCAGGCATTGAGTCCGTGGGGATTTGATTCTTTAATCTTAGAAACCTTTGATTAAAGTCTTTTATATTTTCTTTGGGGTTCATATTTAAACCAGAGAGTTTCATGATTAGGACTTCAGGATATTTGTCGTCTATGAATTTCTCAAGGAAACAGGCTTTGAATCTATCCCATGACACAATGGTGTGGGGTTGTTGGGAAAAGTACCAGGTAGAGGCATTGCCTTCAAAGGTGTAGGAAAAAAGTCTACATACTATGTCTTCATGTTCAAAACTATGGAGCCTAATGGCTAGCATGAATTTTGTGATATGATCTTCAATGATCCGCTTGGAATCTGGATCGAATTTAGAGAGCCACTTCTCTGGATGTTTAGGAAAAGGATGCTGGGGCCCAGGTATAACCACTGCATCTTGATCGAGCCAAGGCCTGGCGGGATTGTTCAGATTGGCCATAGGTGTGGGTGGTGTCGAAGGCTGAGATGAGGAACTGCTTTCGTCTGATGATTCTTCTCTAGAAGAATAAGGAGATGAAGGGGGTGGTGATGGTGGAATACCATATCCTCTTGCTGCAGGAGTGAGGATGTGATCTGGATCCGTAGGGTTTAGGGTAAGATCAATTCCTTCAAGTTTCTCCCTGATATCAAAGAAGTCTAATGGTTGATTCAAAGGCCGACCTGGTTGTCTGATACAGGCCAAGGCACTATGAATTACTGGTTCGACAGTGATTCGTGGATTGTCGTTTGATGTGGTTGTTGTTTGAGGGACAATGTTGTCGTCAGAATGACTTCTTGTTACTATAGATGAGCGGGTAGGTGGGGGAAGAGTCTTGGGACCTCCATGTGCCATTAATAGTATTCAGTCCCTCCTTCTAGCACCATTTGTTGATGGGAGAAAATGACTGCTCGTATACTAGAAGAGTGAATTCGGTCCAAGGTTGTCTAATTAACCCAAGCCATTTGGATTGAGTCACTCTGACAGATTTAATGGCTCCATTGGCCAATCTAAAGTCCTAATGGAAGTGAAAAATAAATAAAATAAATGCAATAACTTACTAATTAATAATCACTTAAATATATATGTACATCTAAATATATATATATAAATAGGTTATCTGAATAATATTTATATAATAGTCCTATTTATCATATATACAATATGTATAAATCACGAGTTTTAATTTGAACTCATAAAAATCATAAGCATACGCAAATGGTATAAAAACACAAGCTCGAAACATCCCTCACAGGTAACAAATTGCCTTACCACAGCGAGAAAATCATGCCACCGAGATTTTAGGAAGGAAATGGGCATACCTTTATCACACCCTTTTATTTTTCGAGATCTAAACAACAGGCTCCAAGGAACTTCTTCCACTTTTGCATTTTTAAACCACCTTTGACTGCTTGCAGGTAGCCCTGTAGCTTGACTCAAGAAATCCTCTGTAACCTCCAATTGTACATCACCCACCTTCTCTCTACACCCATAAAAGGAGAAAGAAAATTCCTGAGAAACTTGTAAACTGAAACCCTGAAACTTCCTAATGAAAACGAGCCAGCCATTTCTCTCCAAATCTTCTCTGGCATCGTCATATAAGAGAAGAGTTTGAATGCTGTTTGGTTCAACTCTCACAACAGGAGCCATGATGGATGAAAGGGTAACGAATCAGGCATAGCACATAGAGAGGGTTTGCAAAAACAGTCCAGAGCCATAACCCAAGCCCATGACATTCAAACAGTGAATGGTGTATGAACATAAACTCATAACGATTAGATGGGTGTTTAATTGAAATGCACGCGAAGAGGGTTTGCAAAGACCAAGGCCACTCTTGGGAATGATGTTTTCCTGCAAATCATAATGCCACCTTTGCATCTAGTACGAGTCTAGGACCAAAGCATTAAAATGGAAACAAGTGTGTGCATCGTGGGTTCTATCATAAGGTTTGGGTAAGTAAAAAATCAAAGGTTTAGCAAAAGAAACGTAAAGCCAAGAATCAAACAAAACCAAACCAAAAATCAAATCGTGGGGGTCCTTTGTTTATATAACCATCAGTCTCTAAGCATGTTTGGTGTTGAAAGGATTGAAACAAAGAGAGTAACTCTTCATGGCAAGGAACCAAACTTCATTAATAAACTGTATGAAGAATTTTCCTTTGACACAATTTTAGGACATAAAGGTAACACAGTCGCAAATTTTCATGCTTCGTATTAATTCTTCCAGTCATGAATGAAGCATGAAAGAAAATAATAGAAAAAAGTGACAACTTACAACTGTTGTTTCGAAAATTACGTCATGAAGAGTAATAAAAACAAATGACTCCGGTTAGGCAGCTATGTAGATCAATTAATTGATTTAAAAAGTCAACAACATGTTTTTGATTTAATATCTTTTTCATAATAAGAACGGTTCTCAAGGCTTGTACCATCTCTAGGGGAAGAAAACAAGAACATTAAGCTCACAATGAAAGTTCTCAAATTCAAGGCCCATGAACTAGGCCTCAAATACCCATGTAGATATTATTTAATAGATATTTGGCCTCAAGGTCTATGAACTAACCATTGAATGATCATGTAGATAATGTTTAAGGGATATTTGGCCTCGAGGTGGGATTTGGAGACCATTAGTATTTTTTCACTTCACATATGGGAGTTTAGGCTTGTACCATCATCAAGGGAAGGAGAAAAGGGAATTAGGATTTAAATTAACCTTATATTCTTAATGACCAAGATCAAGGCCTCCAATTAGGAATATGGGCAACATTGGTATGCTTTAAATAATAATAATGGTTATTAGGACACCATATGGGCACCATTCACAGGTTTTATGCATCATAGTTGGCTCTCAAGACCTCTAAGATGGAACTTAGAGCCATTAGGAGGAAATTGTTGCATTCATAAGTTGCATTAGGAGGATCTAGGTCACACATTCATAAGTTTCATATAGTCACATAAGTCGCATATAGTTGCATAGTTGCAAAAGTTGCATAAAGTGGCATGTTGCATAAAGTTGCGTAAAGTTGCATAAAGTTGCGTAAGTTGCATTGTTGCATAAAGTTGCATGTTGCGTAAAGTTGCATAAAGTTGCGTAAAGTTGCATAAGTTGCATTGTTGCATAAAGTTGCATGTTGCATAAAGTTGCGTAAAGTTGCAGGTCAAAGTGCTGAAATCATGGCCTTCCTATTAAGTTTTGAAAAAGTTCATAAGAAGCCCAATCTTTTGAAATGGCTCAATGCCCCCATACCGAAGTGGCCCATTATCCTTGTTTC
>JASDQU010252247.1:0-16235 GCA_032191745.1 Picea mariana
GTAGGGATTGCGCATAGGAGGCAGGTTGTCTGGAGGCAGTAAATTGGCAGATGCATTTGCCAATTTTTGTATGACAGTGTGAGACGATTGTATATTGTACTGAGAGCTCTTGGATTAGAGTTTTGTATGATATTGTTTCATGATCCATCATATATACATAATATATGATAGTGGGATTTTTAGCTTTACGATTTCTTGGTAAAACATCTGTGGTATGGGTGATTGATATTTCTTCTTGATATTGCAATTGACGACCATGTTTTAAATTCCACAAGAATATTTGTAGAAGCGATTCTGTATTTAACAGTGGCATATAATTTTTAGATCAGGAGAATCCAGGCGATACATAATTTGTATTTAAATTTCTACAATATCATCAATAGGCCATCAACAAAAAGAGCAAAAAGAACACAAGATGTATGTACAATTTTATTTTATATTATGGACTACAATCCTTGGGGGGTTTATTAGCAACAACTGAATAGAGAAACAACTCCACAAGAGCACCATCTCTCAATTCAAGACTCAACTTGCAAAACTCAACACCAACTGAGAAGAGGAATCAATCTGTTACGAGGGAAAAAATCTCTATGGCCAAGGGTAAACCATAACATAAAAGTATGACTGCATAAATCAATTCAATTCCATTGTATTCTATATAAAATAATGTGCAATATAAGAATGAGGCCTACCTCGATCCAACGTTTGATGATGTTCCACCGTTGAGCACTTCGACCCAAAGCTTTATACCTGCAATAAGTTCTTGACAAACAAGAAAAGAAAGTATATAGTGATAATGTAAAGGGGTTAGCACATCAAATAGCATAATCCATTAATAAACATTACAAACATGCCCATGGATAGTAATCATATATTTTCACGATACCAATAGGACGGGAAAGGAGTATTTCTATTAATAATTGATCAACAAAAGTGTCAACATTACAGACTTCTGTGTCGACATGGTTCAAAACCAAGGAACCAAGTTCCTTCCAACTGGGTCTCCACCACTTCAATCCTCCACCAAAGCCAAGCTCAGAAGAGAGAGACAATGAGGTTCTCTCAACAATAGGGAAAGATATTGGGGGATGAACAATGTATTCAGACTTGAGGGGCAAAGGGATGTAGATTCAATATGAAGTAATTTCTCTAGAGTAACTTTACTCTCAAAGTTGAATGCTTTCTCGTTTTTTCCATATCTCGAAATTGTGCTCTTATAGCCTTCAAAATGCAACTGAAGGGCCGAGTCAGAACGTTTCCAGTATATGGAAGGCCAAGGATAAGAGATCTCTTGTCATGACATGGAAACCCAACTCCATTTTTGTATTTTCTAGTACAAATCCCGATGTATGCAGGCTGTAGTGGAGCAACCTGCGTATACGTTTGTTGTATAACTGATAGGGAGCGTATATGTGGAAAAATGTTTATTTTTAGCTCTGTATTTGTCAAAAAGGGATGATAAGTCTGCATAGGGAAATGGAAAAGGTCTCTCTCTGAAAGATAGCAATGGTGAGGAAAATCTTGCTATAACAGATGCCCCCTAATGTGTGAGATCAGAGGAGTATTTGCGATGGCCGGAATACATTATAAATAAACCAGGAGTGGAGTGGTAGAGAACCAATTGGATGAACTCGATTGCTCATTACATTGTGTACTGACTTTGCATACATGGCTGCCAAGAATACAATGTAGATCCATGCAGAAAATATACCAAGTAAGTGTCTGTGGCCATGAATAGGCAGATACAATTGTGGCTATATGCCAAAAGATTTCATAGTCATGAACAAGGCCCAGTGAAAACCAGTCTCAAAATCAATATGAAAATATCTATATACCATGGAGTACAATATGATCTCCCATGATCACTAAAGTCGAACAGGTGTTGGTCCAATGAAAGGGAAGCAACAGTTTAGGAAAGTTGCGGCCACATAGTGATGTCTTCAAGTCTTTTACACTATCCACCAAGGGTGCATGTCTACATCATGTGAATAAAGGAGTTGAGGTCGAACATAATGAGACATCATTTGATTACCGGTCATTGAGGTATACCGTTAACAAACGCGAGACAACCAACCAATAATGAAAGTAGGTATCAAGGCACCGAGTACATTCCTACAAGTGTGAATAAAGGAGTCGGTGTTGAACACTTGAGAAATCCATTTATTAGGAGACATTGATGTATTCCCTTCTGTCTATGGCGAGAGAGCCTACCACTAATGATTGCAAGCCTCAAGGTACCCATAAAAATCTAGGTCCCATATCCAGAATAGATGAGCTGAAGTCGATGGAAAGAGACCCGCTAAAAGGAGAGCATTAAGGCATATCTCATTAGTCAGCACGAGGAACAAAACAAGAGCTTCATGATTTGGTGGAGATCAGACAAAGAACATGTTCACAAACCAACGAACCTGTGCGTCTTTCACATGTACCAAATGCAAGCGATACACGAAAAAGACCCTTTGAATGGTAGCCGATGATGAAACTGCTGACAGAGGCAAGGAAACCATCAATAAGGCTAATATTTTCCATTTTTGATAATGAGTAGGAAAAGAGCTTAACTAAGACTCGTGACCTTTCAAATTCAGTTTAACGAGTGTGAAAGGGACAAATCACTCGACAATCTTTTTGGTTTTTAGACGAGTCAAAAAAGAGCTTAACTAAGACTCATTAGGAATATTCTAGGCAGAAAGCCACGGGGGAGGCCAAGGCTCCCATGCAGACCTTCTGTGGAATGTCAGTATCTTACAAAGAACTGACACAAGCTTGGGAACACCCAAAGATCTCCAAGCCGAGGAGGGAAAAGTGCTAACGGAGGTTATCATCTCCATGTTATATCAGATAATGTCTCTTCCTGGAAAAGACATAGGCGGAGGCATTGGATACCCCACAAGACCATCCCAATCAAAGGGAACCTTGTCAAGACTTGGAGGGAGAGAACTCAGGAAGAGTAAAAATCTCTCTTGTTCAGAAGGTGAAGTAATAGAAATGACAAGGACATGGCATAGAAGGTATAGAACAAGAACCAAAAGAGCAGGATCGACCAAAAATTGCGTTGGTGCGACCACTTCCTTAGACTTTTCACTCTCCGAGAGAAGAGTGGGGTCGATCGAATATTGCATTGATATGACCACTTCCTCAACCATTGGTTGAATAGGATGCGAGACAGCAAGGTCAAGAGGTGCATCACCCCAAAAAATAGGAGTGTTGTTGGTCGAAGATTGCACCGACACGACTGCTGGTTGAACAAGATACAAGAAAACAAGGTTAAGAGACGCATCACCCTCGAACATAGGAGAGGTGTCGATCGAAGATTGCATCGGTTGAACAAGATGTGAGACAAAAAGATCAAAGGATGCATCAAACCCTAAAGGGAAAAGGGTGTCAACTGAAGATTGCATCGGCATGACTATTGTATCAACCAAAAAAGGAACGGAGTGTTGTGAAACCATAGATGAATCAAAACTCGAAGGGCCCTTAGGTGAGCCCCACGCTTCTGGTATTCCAGTAGTACCAGGACACAAATGAGTAAGGTGACTTCCTTCACAAATCCTGCAAAGGAATCTAGGATTACATATGAGACATATAGGCTTCTCAATCATATGAATGCCCCCAACATGACTTGCAGTGGCTGGTGACATGCTCCCAGCATGACTTGCAGAGGTTAGTAGCAAATATCCAACATGACTAGCAGAGGTTGGTGATGGATCCCCAACATGACTAGCAGAGGTTGGTGATGGATCCCCAACATGAATAGCAGAGGTTGGTGATGAATGTGCAGTGTGACTAGCAGTGACCAGACATGTGCCCCCAACATGACTTGCAACGACTGGTTGTATGTATTCAACATGAATCACAGAGGTTGTCAACCAATCTCCATCATGAATAGCAGAGGTTGGTGATATAATTCCGGTATGACACGCGATGACTGGACTTGTGGCGGTGGTGAATCGTGGCATTTGAGACCAAGGTCCAAGGAAAGATTGATTTTGAGAAATTGCAGACCAGGAACGATCCTGGTTTACACCCTGTCCATGTCCGAAAAGATAGTATCCTCCTCCATACTGATACATGAAGGGTTGTAAGGGCATCGACACTGAGGAAGCCGCTTGTGAAGAGAAAGAGACATAACAAGGGTTACTCATGTGAGTATATATGTTGCCCCCAGATGAAGGAACTTCGTGAGGGGGTTTCCCATACTATAAAAATAATTCCCTCCGGATGAAACACTAGAGGGCAGATGAAGGTTCGCCATGGGAAAAGTGTTTGTAGGAACTGACATAAGAGAAGAAGGATAAGTGGATGGAGTGTAACAAGTAGAATGATTGCTTAATTGGGCACTTACTTCTCACATAGTGGATTCGTAGGAAGGAAGATCCAAACCTCCTACCATAAGAGGTGTTTGAAGGATATGACTCCCACCAAATAGAGAGGGATAAGAAGGAGGCATCAAGCCCCCAGACCCAAAACTTGTATTCTCATAAGGAGGTGAGACAAAGGATGGCAAGTGCGAAGACATATCAGACATACCATGAGAAAAATGATTAGAGACCCAAGGCATTGACTGAGTACCATAATTATGCATACCATTATAAATGTCATGGGGGGAGTAGGAGTAAATGAGGGAGAAAAAGGAACTCCACTATCCATGATAACAAAGACTCAACATGAAATACTAAGGCCAACTAATAATCAAAGAACATACCAAAAAGTCAAATGACCAATATGCATGCAAACAGGCTAAAGTGGCTGAGTGGCCTCCCTCGTTAAAGAAGGTATGCCTCGTCCAAGAGGGACTTGAGAATCCCTGCTAAAGTTTGGAGTTAACATAATCAACTATAGAGGCCTTCATGGGCTTAACAACCAGTCGGTCAGATCCCCTCGGAGAGGCTCCATAAATGTCGTGTGTTGTCTGACCTCTATCTAACCCAGGATACAAGCAGAATAACCCTTGCAAGTAACCTATGAGATACCTAAGTCAAGAAACTAATAAACCACTGTATAACTGATGCACATGCGAGAATTCGTAAGTCCAGATCACCGTATGGGCAGGGTAGCAAAGCCCTAAACCTTGAAAGCACCACCTCTCACAGAGGTATGGGTACTAGCAAGATCCCCAAATACAAATAAATCCACAAAAATATCTCTGACGCTAGGCGAGTATCCAGGGGTTATCCCTTCAACTAACTTCACATGACGTCATGATTAACTCTGGTGTGAGTGGAGCCTCATGATATTACCAATTATACAATGGAATTCTCAACTCCCTGTCTCAGACAAATATGTTGATTTAATTGCCTTGTAGAAGTTTACTCACAAAATCCTATTCCAAGACACTAAATCCTAGGCTAGTTTGTTCACCCTAAAAATAAAATAGTGACTAATCAATTTTAGTTTAAAGCGTAAATTTTATTGGCCATGATTACTCAAAAGGGTATGGAAGAGAAACTCATGATGTTATGACTCTGCAAAATATAAATATGAATATAATGCAAAGTCTACCTTAAACTATTCAATGAATAATATGCTAATAAAAAAAATACAATTTTCAATTTCAACTCTGCAATTCAGAAGTAAAATGAAATCTTTCGCTAAATGTACTAAGCTAATGATAAGGGTTTGAAGACAAAAATTTTAACCAATGCAAAATGCCCATTTTTTTGTATCTTCAATATATTAAAGAGAAAATGCATGGACTGAAAAGCACCCTGATATATAAATTCTACTATGTATAAACAAAATAACTCAAGTAGAATACCAAGCAGCCAAACAAACAACCTAGGGTTCAAGGACAAACCAAAAATGAAAAATAATGAGAAAGACTACGCCCATAAATTCAACTCCCAACAAGCTTCCTATCAACCCAGAGAAACTCAACAGGCACTACAGAGACCTAAGAAGGCTCAACAAACATCAAAGCTCACCCAACAGTCACTAAACCAAGCAAACAAGCAAGGAAAAGTGGTATATGTGTCTGTTCAGGAGAATAGTGCGTATATATGCAGCTTGTAGAGAGGCAGCACACATGTGTACACGGTTGTCAAGGAAAAAAGAGCGTACAATATTTAAAACAAGGCCAGGCAAGGGAAAAAAGGCTGAAAACTCAGACTTAGAGTGAACAGAATCTGCCAAGCAGTGATACGACAAGAAACACAAAGGAAAAAGAGAAATGCAAGAAGAAAAAGTACTTCAACCCTTTAAAGGAAGATCTCTCCCCAATGGAGTTTCCATTTCTGTTACGAGGGAAAAACTCTCTACGGCCAAGGGTAAACCACAACAGACAGGTATGACTGCAGAAATCAATTCAATTCCATTGTATGCTATATAAACTAATGTGCAAGATAAGAAAGAGGCCTACCTCAATCCAACATTTGATGATGTTCCACCATTGAGCACTTCAACCCAAATCTTTATACCTACAATAAGTTCTTAACAAACAAGCAAAGCAATTATATAGTGATAATGTAAAGGGGTTAGCATATCATATAGCATAATCCATTAATAAACATTACAAACATGCCCATGGATAATAATAATATATTTTCACGATACCAATAGGATGGGAAAGGAGTATTTCTATTAATAATTGATCAATAGAAGTGTCAACATTACAGACTTTCGTGTCAGCACGGTTCGAAACCAAGGAACCAAGTTCCTTCCAAATAGGTCTCCACCACTTCAATCCTCCACCAAAGACAAGCTCAGAAGAGAGAGACAATGAGGTTCTCTCAACAATAGGGAAAGAGCTTGGGGGCTGAACACTGTGTTCAAGCTTGAGGGACAAAGGCATGCAGACTCAATATGAAGTAATTTCTCTAGAGTAACTTTGCTCTAAAAGTTGAATGCTTTCTCATTTTTTCCATAGCTTGAAATTGTGCTCTTATAGCCTTCAAAATGCAACTAAAGGGCTGAGTTAGAACGTTTCTATTATATGGAAGGCCAAGGATAAGATATCTCTTGTCATGACATGGAAAACCAACTCCATTTTTGTATTTTTTGGCACAAATCCCGATGTACACTGGCTGTAGTGGAGCAGCCTGCGTATACGCTTGCTGTATAGCTGATAGGGCATGTATATGTGGAAAAATGTTTATTTTTGGCTATGGATTTGTCAAAAAGGGATGATAAGTCTGCATAGGGAAATGGAAAAAGGCCCTCTGTGTAAGATAACAATGGTGAGGCAAATATTTCTATAACACAATCCTCAATAGATACCAATCTGTCAACAGGTACACGACCTGTTAGTAGTGCAACATGTGTATGTACGTGCCCTATAAATAGTGCAACCCGCGTATGTACACAACTTATCTGTATTTCAGTATGCATATGGCTCCTGAAGAACTAGGGTTTTCTCTCTCATTGAAAACTTAGATCCTCTCCAGCCTTGACATCCACTTCTGCCTTTCATTGTCTAATTTGTACCATAACCAATCACAAACAAATCTATGTTTTCCAACAACCTATGCATGCTCCTTAACCATACACCATACAATATGAATGTCCCTCAACCATGTATAAGTAACCATAAGATGTACTCTATGAAAACCATATTAGTATTGTAACATAAGAGTGATTCTCACTCAACCAACTAGCCAACATAAACCATATCAGGACAACCATACCAAGAATGCCTTAGGCATTCACCATGCCATAAGAAAAAGTATCCATCAAAACAACCATGTAACCATACCATGGTAGATTTGAGCCCATAAAATGTTTCTCTAGAACTTGCTTCAAACTTCAAGAATCTGGCACAAACAATTCACTTAAGTCTTCCATGTCTTTCACAATTGTACATGCCCTTTCCTCCTTCAGTGTGCATATGTATGCACCCTGACTCACTGCAGCCTGCGTATGTACATTCCCTGGCTCACTACAACTCGTATATGCCTTTAGAAACTAGGGTTTCTAAACTTCTGAAACTTTCACCGTCAAGATCTCAGACTTATGGAACTTTTGATGCGTCCATGAGTACCTGTAATAAATCTTTCACCAAGAATAGATCTTTAATATGATCAAGAGATTCACACAACAAGAGACCCTTTCTCTCTTATTTATGCTTATCCAAGTAGCTTCCTCATCTAACCAACTTCCTTCTTTTAGGGGATAACCCACTTCTAACCACTTTGTCCACTTCTAACCCACTTTGTCCACTTCTAACCCACTTTGTCCACTTCTAACCCACTTTGCTACAAATAGTAAATTCTTCACTTCTAGTTGCAACTAGTTATTTTTTAATTGTTTTCTTGTTGCAACCACTTAACCCATGACTAAATACTTTGATTAGTCAACTTCTTCAAGAATCTTCTAGAATAATTTGATTTCTTTGACCTTCTAGAAGATTCTAGACAACACATGAGGGTTCTCCAACTTCACAAGGCCATAAATCTCTAACTGTGAGGAGTTATATGACGTTACACGCATCACCATAAATGTCATGACAAGAACTATCCATTTAGGATAGTTTCATTTACAAATTCACTGATCTTTATTACATTATTCCACAATCAAACTTGGGTTCTCTAACCACATTGCTAGGATGACTCAACCACTTAGCCATTTGGACTTTGCAAAGCATCTTCCTGTGAGGGATTTCACCATAAGGGGACCACTTTGGAGTTCATACATTTGGTACTTCCTATCAACCATGAAAAGAAAATAATGAGTCACCTTTACATCAATCCAGCAGGAATAACCCATGACAACACATCACTATGACATTCCATGACATTATCCCTTTGTCATTGATTCCATTCATGACCACATGATCCAACAATCAATACATTAWTCYATCAATCCATCYATGCATCATATATCAATGACAATGTTAGCACTCTGTAATTCCCAGAGGTTGTTAAGGGTAGAAGAAATTAACAGAGGTAACTTACCAAAACCACTTCGAAACTGGGATCTAGCCCTGCCAGTTTCAGAGAGGGATCTCACTGTAAGATTTAGATCTGTTTGAGTTTTGGATATTAGGCTAGTTATAATAATCTGAGTTTGTTGTTTTGTTTATAAAGATTTGGCCGAAAGTATTGCTTTAAACATCCATTGGGATATGGGGTTTGTGTTAAATATTAAGATCTGATTACAACTTTTATAAGATTTTTTCACAGGGCGAGATAATAAGAATGCTGGATCTATTAAGATTAAATGTGGTGGAAAGATAGAACATGTGAGAGATTCAACTAAGTAAATAAGAAATTAAGAATTTCTTCACTTAATATCAGATGAAATAACATGCAGATCGCTTAAAGACCAGAAACAGAGTGCAGGAGACCAATTCTGTTCATTAACTTCCTTTAAACAATTGAAAATAGAAAACAATATGATTTACAGAGTAAGATAAACATTAAAAGAGTAAGATAAAATACACCAACATCCCAATGCAAGAATCCCATGAATATCTCTTTTTATTATTGGTTGATCTTCTAAAAAAGATTACAAAGATAGCTTCCTGGGTGCAAAAATCAACCCTCAATACTTCAAAGTAAGAAGTATTTATACAACAATTACATTTGATCCTATCATTAATGACTAGGATATGGTGGAATACAAATCTAATTGAATAGATACAAATTACAAAATAATAGGACTGCTGATGATGTATTCGAATCCTAAGTGCTGATTTCTAGGAAAGTAGTTGGTGATTCATCCACTTAACTTTGACTGTCTTCCTCATGCTGACTCAGATGTCCTTGTCACCTTTACTCGAGTAAGGAACATAAGTCTTCCCATTTCTTTTGACTAGGGATGGAAACCTTGAGTAGCCTTCTGTATGTTTAATCCATCTATGTATACTTGGAAAAGGTAGGCTTGGTGATGAATATGTATTTTATCTCATATTGGATACTCAAGTCTAACTGCAAAGTTTCTAAGAATGCCTTGCCAGTAATTCTCCCTTGTATCCCAACAAATTTAGAACCATATTTCGCTACTGTGAGGATCTTTTGTTTGTAGTCTGATAGATTAATCAATTTATCATTGATCACAAATAAACCTGGAAGTCCCTTCTTGTGCAGTGAGTCGACCTTGTTGAAAAAACTCTGCACTCTAATATCCATTGTCTGAGCTTTCTCCTCAAGTTGCAGCATCAAAT
Organism: Picea mariana; assembly: GCA_032191745.1. Taxonomy (NCBI): domain Eukaryota; kingdom Viridiplantae; phylum Streptophyta; class Pinopsida; order Pinales; family Pinaceae; genus Picea; species Picea mariana. Next base: position 10,097 of record JASDQU010252247.1, read on the forward strand.
CCTTCTTGGTCAAAACCTTCTTGAACTCAAGGATTGTTTTTGTCTTATCCTCAATTTCTAATTCTTCCAACTATTCTTTGGTCTTGGAATTCAAGAACCTGATGATTTCTGTGTCCTCTGTAGAATTTTCTCCCAATTCTCCCCTTATCTTATCAATGGATTGTCTGGCTTTCTGCACAAGTTCATGATTTTGGGGCCATATCTTTGTCATTGACTGGAATATGTCCATCCAAATGTTTTCCTTGGCCTCTGACATTGTCTTGGCCATGACTGTCTCTTTCTACAACTTCTGTATCTCTTGGGCGAGCCTCTGTGAATTATGCATCTCAGTGTTGTAGTTGAATTGAAACATAGATTATAGTTTTTGGAGGTTTCTGATCTCTTCTTGTACTCTTTTGATTTCTTCTCCTTGCAGAGTCATGTCCTCCATTGACTTTGCCAATTTCTCAGAAGCATCCATGGCTGTTATTGGGATAGCTGATAGAATTTCTGCTGTAGTGGTTGCTGCTGTTGTATTGACTCATGTGAGAGGAACTGGTTGTAGAGGGATGATAGTCATTGGCACACTCTGTTACTTCTATTTGACCAACTTATCTAGCTCAACCTCCATCTCCTTAATCTGTGCATTCTTCTCCATGATTAGTTTTAGCATTTACTCCTTTTGGCCTTCAGTCTCAGCCATTTCTTTTGCCTGTGAATATTTAGTGGCTGGGAGCTTCAGTTGTTTCCATAAGGAGGCCATGCCAACATTCTTCTTCTTTAGCAGTTCCTCGGCTCCCTTAATATTTGATGGATCATATCCAATTTTTATCACCTGCTCCTCCATAGATTCGATCTTGTTATCTTTTGCTAGGGAGGATATCTTCTCCAACTTCAACTAAGACTGGACATTGTTTAAAGAGACCTTCAACTTTGCAGCAGTCATGGAGGTATTTTCCAGGGTGGAGAAAATCATCTCCACAATCTGTCTGTGCATATCCATTTGATCATATGGATGCACGTCTTTGATATCAAATTCAAATGTTTCCCTTTTGTAATTAGAAACTGCCTTGGGATGAGGAACCTGTGCCCGAAGGAACATCATATGAATCCTCCCTTACTCTATGTCGAAGGAAGATAATAGCCCATGATGTGCTGTAGATGTATGCTTCCAAAACTGTGCATATGTGTTGTTGGTAAGTAGCTCATTCTTCTTCTTGATCAAGTTATATTTCTAAAAAATGTTAAGTCCTACAGGCTCTTGTGAGGACTTAGTTGACAATGTGGTATCGGTCTGTTTCTTGGATGAGGAAGTGGAAATTGTATGTTGAATACCTAAGAAGAGTGATGAGTGTGGTCCTTCCATAACTATGGTGGACAGAGTTTCTTATTCTCTGGACCTGTCAGGTGTATGACTGGTTTTGGTCCTCTTCTTGTATACTTGGAAATCTTCTACTGAGACTTCTGTGACTAAAGGAGATACTTATTTTTTGGGTCTCTTCTCTGCTTCCACCTGTGGAGTACTTGCATGTGAAATGATGACTGGTGAAGGCTACTGTTTAGTGTCTGTCAGAGTGTTTTCCCTCTACTCTGTCTGGTTCATGAATTTCTCAATTTGAGGTTTGGGCACATGAGCATAGGGAGAGATCTTGTTTTTGAGCCTGGTTTCTGCAATAATACCACATGGGTCATAATTCCATGGGAAGCTGAGGCTGAAATTCATTTCCTTTAACAATTTATTAGCTTCTTCCCCTACAACTCTGCTGTTGCAAATGAAAGAATTGATCTGAACTTTGATCCTAAGCTGATGCTTCTTCTTGAATGCCACAAAATGAATATAAATGGAATTTATCATTTGTCTGATATATTTCAGAGAGAATATCCAGACAGGAAAACACTTTGGTAGCTTGTAAGGGGATAATTCACATTCGTAGATCCTGAGTTTTGTATGATCCTGGTAGAGGTACCAGTCCCCTGTTTTAGCTAGGTTGGACAAGTGTAGAATTATCTGAGTTTCCTTGTTTATCCTTAGTTATGTTCTTCCACTTAGCATGCATACACTTGGATGATAGAATTGATCGATGAATTGTTTGAAATTGAACTTAGATGAGTTCTTCCTCACTATGGATGCCCAGGAGGTCACCAATTGAGGGTTACCATCTTGGTCCAAATTTTGCTGGGAGAAGGAGAACTTGTCTTCTTGGAAAAAGAGGAATATGTACACCAATATTGAAGAATACCTGAACATACCTTTTGTGGGAAACTTGAATATCTGTTCATGGATATTGTCAAATAGAATCTGACTGTAGTCACCTTTTCTTTAGTGGAGAAGATGGATAGAAAACCCATAATGGGTTCATCTACCCGCTCATTTGAATAATATGCTAGTAGACAACACATGGAGGAAATGATCTAGTTTCCTTTAACTGAGAAGATGGAAGAATGGTATGGGGGATTCGTTTTGGGTAACTGTGTGGCTTCAGTGAGGAAAAGCTCAAAGATCTGAGCTCTCTGTGGAAAAGATAACTTCTGGTACAACTCAATTAGGATCTCAATGGAGAAGGGGGAGGCAGAGTCATTTATTGGTATCTACATTATTTGGTTTATCGCCTCAGGGGTGATGGCGAACAAAGTTTCACTAGATGAAGATACCATGGTCCTTTGGGTGGGAAGGTAGTGTGCTTGACATTTTAGGGAAAATTAAGGGAAATGGTATGTCTGGGGGAACAAGTATAAAGGGAGATTGGATTCCTAGAGTCCGATCTTGTCGCTCTGGTCCAGAAAAACATCTTTGAGCCATAAGTGTAATTCAAAAAAGTTGAATTCACACTTCGGATATGCAATTAGGTAGTCTTTGTCAGCCAAGGGGGTACAATCCAGATCAATGGGAGGAGGGAGGAAAGGATTTTCTTCAATTTCGGTGGCTTTTAACTTGGTCGCCATGATCAAACTGATACCTGCAAACAAAAATAGATGTTAACTATGTTTACCAGGTTTTAATGGTGGTTGTTGACTGTAATCTTGATGGCATTTGTCTTGAGAATGGGAAATGGTGGTGTAGACTGTGTCTGGATCGATGAGCAGTGCAACAATGGCGAAAGAAAATAGTTAAATGGTTGAACAGGGTGTCCGTTATGGAGCGAAGGGTGAGTCAGACATGTAACGGTAATGGCCAACTGCATTGACTGGCCAACATACATATTAGATGTGATTTGGAGGGTATTGAATGGCCAATGGGTGGATGGAGGCGATTTGGAGGGTAATGAATGGCCGACGAGTGGATGGGATGTGCCAGGTGACAGGTGAGTGGAGTGTGACGTGGGAGCACATAGGTGGTATGGATGAGTGGTTTTGCGGTTTATTCGGAGGGGGGGGTAGGCGGTAAGTGGCAAGTGGTGAGGGGGGTCCGAGTTAACAAGAATGTGACATGTTATGAGGGGCCCGCNCCAAAACTGTCATATCACCATAGAACTTAGGATAACAACATTTTGTGGGTTTTTCCAGCTCCCCTTTCTTTATTTTATCACCAAGGTGTAAAAAATACATTGTTTTAACTCAAATCACAAGTATTTAATCAATTTTTAAACAATCGTTTATTGAAGAAAATCATACTAACTTATATCCTAATCTAAGTATCTAGCAAGTTAACCCATATTAAACTGTTGGGTCAAAAATTACTCTAACCTAAGACATTTGACCAAGATTAAATTGTTTGATCAAACTTATTCGCTAACCTATCTAAATTGGATAAGATTAAACTGTTTAGCCAAATTTATTCACTATCCTATATACATAAATTGAAAGAGCTTGATCATGGTTAGACAATATGAATCAAGAAAAATTATTTCATGGGGTTTTATCATTTTCTTTTCTATTTTTATACCCTCTTTTGATTTTTTGTATTTTTGATTTTCTTTCTTTTTCTTTTTGTTTTTCTTTTTGTAAATCATTTGCAGAATAAAATATTATTTACAATATAATGCAACTAGAATAAGAGATTATAACCACCAGGTGATCCTATGAAACATAGGGTTATAAAAATGGCTCCACTTGGGGATGGTGCTCTCCTTGTGAGGTGCCAAGAATCCAACTACCTGCTTCTTTGAATCTCCTTGCTCAGTGCTTTTTCTGCATCCTAATTTTTTTTATTCTGATAGTAAATTTGGTGATCCAGATCAGTGGCTTAGGGCCTTCTCTTTGGGCTTCAACCATCTGATAAAAATCACCTCACACATGACAAAAAGTGAAAGTAAAAGTGGTTTTTACAATGAGATGAGTGACTAGGATCTTCATTCTAGTGGAACATAATGTTTGAGCATCTTGCCATTTATAGGTCCTCATGGCAGATCTTCTCCCTCACTGTCCTTGAGTAATGCATGGTTTCCTCTATATGCCTGGATGATGTAAGGGCTCTTCCACAAATTGTCTAACTTTCCATGCTTTCCCTTGTCTTCATTTATGTAATCCCACTTCAATACTAAATCACCTAATTCAAAATCATCCTCCTTGGTTCTTCTGTCATTAATCTTCATGATGTTCTCTTGGATTACCTAGGTCTGGTTATACACCTCCTCTCTGAACTGTTGGAGTTGGATCATCTGATTGATTCTCCTTTGAATATCATTGGGCTCTGCCTGTACTTCTCTCAAGAACTTCATAACATGAACACCCAAAGAGGTAGGGAAGAAAACATCAGTTCCATATACCAACTGATATGGGGACATACCAATTGATCTTTTTGTTGTCAGCCTGTTATCCCAAAGTGCATGAACCAACTTGTTGTGCCAAGATTTCTTGTTTTCCTGCAACATCTTCTTTATGATATTTACCAAAATTTTATTGGAGGACTCATCCAGTCCATTTCCCCGAGGATAATAGGTTATAGAGCATCCCAAAGTAATCTGGTACTTGCTACAAAATTATATTATCTTTTTTGATCTGAAAGTTGCTGCGTTATTAGTTATAATCTTCCTGGGGCATCCAAAACGAGAGAGAATGTTATTTTCCAAGAATTTTATAATCACAACATCTGTGGCTTTCCTGGAAGGGACAACTTCAATCCACTTTGTGAAGTAGTCTATAGCTATGAGGATCCACCTATGTTGGCCTAATGAGGGTGGGTGTATCTCACCAATAAAATCCAAACCTCATTACTGAAATGGAGCTTCAACCGAAATAGGTTTCAAAGGAAAAGGAAAAAGTTTCCTTTTACCTTCAAAGACCTGATACTTGTGACATGAGGTTACCTTTTTATGAACATCTGCAAACAAGGTGGGCTAGTAAAAACCAGATCTAAGGATCTTGTTAGAAATAGTCTTCCAACTTAGATGCCCTCCACAATCTCCTTCATGGAAATCCTGCAATTCCTTGTCAGCTTCATCTTTTAATAAACAATTAAGTAAAATTCCTTCAACATCTTTCAAGTAAAGATTTCCATCCAGAATGCTATATTTCAATGCTTTAAGTTTTAAGAATCTAGATTCAGTCTTTGTGAGACCAGGAGGAGCTTGTAAATTATGCAAGTCAAAGATAAGGTCTGCGTACCATGGAGAATTTGAGAATACCTCTTTGACATGTGGAGTCGTCTGCTTTCCCTGTTCATCAACTGCGGCTAAAAAGTTTATATCTAAAGCATGAAAATTTGATTCAGCCATCAGTTTGGCCAAACTTTGACCCTTGATCAATTTAGTTGGTTTGATTTCTATGTCATATTCTAGGATCACAACAATCCATTTCCCTCTCCTACCATCTGGGTTATCCTGTGTCAGAATTTCTTTCACCATTGCATTTGGAACATAAGTAATGGTATGTGAATGGAGAATGTAGACCCTAAAATATTTAATTGCTTTTACCAAGGCAAAATCATGCTTCTCCATTATGTTGTAGTTCAGTGCAACATCTCTCAATGACTTGCTGAAAAAGGCTATGGGATGTTCATGGCCTTCACTGTTTTTCTGCAAAAGGACAGCTGCAATGGTGTGTTCAGATGCAAAAGAGAATAAATAGAAATCTTTAGTGTAATATGGACTAATTAATATAGGGACTTGTGTAAGTGCATGTTTTACTTGCTCAAAGGAATATTTAGATTTTGTGTTCCACTTTGTTTTTGTATATTTTTTAAGCATATTTGTAATGTTCCTGAGGAGTTCTGCCAAATTGG
>JASDQU010252250.1:0-16229 GCA_032191745.1 Picea mariana
GTGAAAGCCACTCAATCTTTGGCACAAGCACAGAGCGCACATGAAGAGCAACAGAGAAAGGCCGCACAGGAGCAACTTGACTTACAAGCAAAATGGGAGGAGGAAAAAGCCCAGTTACAGCAGAGCAAGGACCAATTGCTAGCAGAGCAACTTGAAACACAAGAAAGAGTTCATAAGGCACTGTGCTCCATGAAAATCATAGAAGTGAAGATGGAAGATCGTCTTCCACAACAGGTGACCCAACTGGAAGAAGTAATCCAGCAACTTCAATAGCGCATCATGGACCTAGATCTCTGCACCGTGCCTGATACACCCCAAAAGATAAGAGATCTAAGAGAGGCCACTGCTCGAAGCGCAGTCACCCGATTAAAAACTTTGGCTTCAGAATGTAGGTAGCTAAGCACCAGAAGCACCCAGACCTATGAAAACCTTGCAGAGAATCAAGAATTGCAGACATTGGAGGCACGGCTCCAAGAAGCAAAGCAGCATGTAGATGTGCTACAATCACAGTTGAAGTCCATGACCCCAGTCGAAAGAATGAAGAGGTTCGCAAAGCAACGCATAGCCCAACAACAAGTACACACGTTGCAAAGTAAAGTAATGGACGTTTCTCAGCGACTGCAACCACTCCAAGGCAAGGAATGTCAATTGTTCTTATAACTTGAAAGCCAAGGAGTTGAACTCAAACTGGGTTAAATCACCGCAGAACAATAGCTAGAAGGACCTCTCAATGACACAGTAATCCTCCTGAGCCAAGCTCGAGGTGTTTGAAGTGGAATTGGTCAGACCTGAGTGGCTTGGGACAAGTCATGGGTGAGTATTGGGGGCCTACTAGGCCTTGACCAAGTTTTGAAGAGTACTTGGTCATACTTGACCACTTTTGGGACTACAACAACTTCCCAAGGAAGGAGCACAATGCAAAGCAGAAAATAAGGAAGCAAGACCTATTTTGGGGTCTATTTTAGGGTTTTTGGGTTGATGTAACGGGAAAGGGATGTCGGGCCGTGGGTTTACCCACATTTAGGCCCATTTTGTAATATATAAATAGGCAATATAGATAGTAAGATACGAGGGAGATAGTAATATAGTACATTTGTGTAATGTATGAATGGAATTTTAGTGCTAGTATTTGGATCTGTGTGATCGTATGTATCTTAGAGTGCTCTGTGCATGAGATAGGAGAGATAAGTGCAGGTTGTTATAGTCTTTTGTTGAAGAGAAAGGAAGAAGGATCTAGCAAGCTATGCAGATCTTCTGTCCTATGTGAAGGGTCATTAAAGCTCTGTGTTGTAACTGTTTGCCCAAGATAATATAAAGAATACTTTGTGGACATATCCCGAGGGTGGGGGTGAGCCATGGTAACTGTGTGTAGGGTGTTTTGTGCTTCGCTCTTATGTATTTATCTCTTTCTTGGCTAAGTGATTCATGTGGTTAAGTAGATCTAGTATACTTTTAGCTTTTGAATAATGAATGAACATTAGATCTGATATATGAGATGCTCAGTGCTTGATCTGTTGAATCTAACCTATCTTTTTGTGGATAAGTACTTAGTATAAGTATTCACTGTGATTCTTTGTGCCTTCTATGAAGTTGATTAATGAACATATATTAAGGAATAATTGATGCTAAGTTTGTTGTAGGAAAGATAATCACATATTTGTGTCCCAGCTAAGGTTGCAGACACGTGAGTCTTGCAACCACCCCTACCTCTACCTCGGGTGAGACTTCATCTACTTCACAGGTGTTGCCGAAAGGGCTGGTAGTTGGGGATTTGTTGGTGTGCTCTTAAGCATTGAACCTTGGGTCTGCCCGTGTTCCAACCAAGGATCTGGTAGAAAACCATACAAAGAATAAAATAAAGGTATTGAGGACAGATAATGGTGGAGATTTATGAAGAAATGATGTAATATTCCACTTATAAAATAGTATGAAAAACATAAATAATTAGCTAGAAATGGTATATAAACAATGATATAACCGAAACAACATCATAATAGCACTAGAATAATACCATAACAATACCAGAATAACATGAGAAAGAGCACTTTGATTACTGAGAGAAATGTTCACTTGCCTCTTTGAGGGGGAAACCTCCAGCAAGGCATAGCTCTATTACAATAATATCCAAGACAAAACTTCTCATACCCTCTATTCCTATTTATACTAAATCTATCTATCAAAAGAAAATTCTAGAGGAAGATCCTTCTAGAAGTGGAAGCTTCTATTAGGTCTTCTTACATTTGACTTATTCTTCCATATTGCTAGGCCTTATTAATATTGAACTTTATTACATGGAAATATATTATTCTACCCACTTGAGGGGTTAGGTAGGTTAGGTTGCTAACATTCTCTCCACTTTAGAATCATCCTTGTCCTCAAGGCTTGAGATGAGAAAATTATTATAGAATGGTGGTGGGGGCCCCAGTGCCATGTGCTGGAGTTGTATCTTTCCGCTGAACTAACACTTCTTTGATGGTACGTTGATGAAGACAATGCTCCCGTTGGTCCAAAGCTACTTGTGGTTGCAACCAGATGGATCCTTCTTCATCCAAATCAGGAAGGTTGGTTCATGTTTGGAACTTAGTTCTAATCACCTTCTTTAAGAAAGAGACATGAAAAAAAGGATGGATGTTACAATGATTGGGTAAAGCTAACTGATAGGCCACCTTCCCAATGCGGTTGATAAATGTATAAGGACCATAAAATTTGGGTGTCAGTTTCTGACAATGTTCAACCTTGAGTGAAGTTTTCTTATAAGGTTGCAGTCGAAGAAATACCTGGTCTCCTTTAGGAAATTGTCATTCTAAGAGACCTTGATCGGATTGTTGCTTCATGTGATTCTGAGCCATGACCAAATTATCTTTGAGGGTAAGGATAATAGCCTCACAAACTGTAAGTGTTTGGTCAACCACCTAGACCTTCGATACACCTGGCATGTAGGAGAGAACTAAAGGTGGATTTTGGCCATCTACTACTTCAAAAGGAGTCATGCGAGTAGTTGTATGGTAAGAAATGTTGTACCATTATTCAGATAATGGTAACCATTGAGCCCATTGATTTTTCCTTTGAGAGGAAAAACACCTAAGATAAGTCTACAAAAACTTATTGATGACTTCAGTTTGACCATCATTCTAGGGATGATAGGCGGTGTTGATATGCAATTGGGTGCTCTAGAGTCTGAACAGTTCTTTCCAAACATTATTGGTGAAATTTGGATCTCGATCAGAAACAATAGAATGAGGCATGCCATGAAGCTTGAAGATATGATCCATGAAAAGTTGAGCCATAGTTGATGTTGTGAATGGGTGTTGAAGAGAACACAAATGAAAATACATGGAAATACAATCCACAACCACCATGATGGAAGACTTGTTTCCTAATTTAGGTAATCCCACAATAAAATACATAGAGATGTCTCTCCAAATAGCGGGTGGAATCGGAAGTGGTTGGAGTGTGTCAGGAGGTTTGATGGTTTCTCCTTTGTTGTGTTGACAAACATCACATTCTACTACAAAAGTGTGAATGTCATTTTTCATACCATCCCAAGAAAAAGAATGTGAGCCGATCATGGGTTTTGGTTAACCCTGAATGCCCAGTTGTGGGAGTAGCATGAAGCTCAGAAAGAACCGTGGATTTAAGTTGTGATTGTTTATTTAAATACAAATGGCCTTTATAGAAAATTTCATCGCTATGCCAAGAGTACCCTGGGGAAACTGAAGAGTTGTCTTTCAATTGTTGTATCATATGCGATATTTTAGGATCATGTAGACATTCTTGGCACAAAAATTGGAGCCAATATGGTACAATGAAGGAGAGGGAAAAAAGGGACCCTTCATCTTCATATTTTCGAGAAAGAGCCTCAGCAACCACATTTTCTTTTCCTTTCTTGTAAATGATTTCATAAGCATAACCAAAGAGCTTAGTTACTCATTTTTGTTTCTCTGGGGAGGAAGGTCGTTGCTCCGGAAAATACTTGAGACTTTGATGATTTGTCTTAATTTGGAAGCGTTGCCCCAGGAGATAAGGGCACCAAAGATCCACTGCATGTAGAATAGCCAACATTTCCTTTTCATAGATTGATTGGCCCAAATGGTGTTTGGAAAATTGTTTTCTAGTAAAGGCCAAAGGTTTGCCTTCTTGCATAAGGACAACTCCAATTTCTCTGCCTAAGGCATCACATTCGAGGACAAAGGTTTTTGTGAAATCAGGAAGGGACAAAAGACTGGAGTAGTGCACATAACTGCCTTCAAAGCTTGAAAATCCTGATCTACTACAAGAGTCCAAGTGAAAGAATTCTTTTTAAGGAGAGCAGTGAGAGGGGCCGCAATATTCCCATTATTCCAAACAAACTTGCAATAATAGCCAGTTAAACCCAAAAAACCACCTAAGATTTTGATAGTCTTGGGTCGATTCCAATCCTTCATTTCTTCAATATTATTAGGATCCACCCGGACACCAGCCTTTCCAACAATATGACCCAAGCACTCTACTTCTGAGGCTCCAAAGGCACATTTAGAGCATTTGATCTACATATATGAGAATATCATCAAAGAAAACTAAGACAAAATGACGGAGAAAAGGATGGAAGACATGATTAATGAGGTTTTGGAAGATGGAGGGGGAATTACACAGGTCAAAGGGCATGACCAAAAACCCATAGTGACCCTCGCGACTTCGAAAGGAAGTATTTGGTATGCGAGCTTCGTGCATACGTATCTGGTGGTAGCCAGAACACATATCAAGTTTAGTGAAGTACTGAGCACCACTCAGCTCATCCAAGAGATCATCAATGATAGGAATGGGGAACTTGTCCTTGATGGTGAGATTATTGAGGGCACAAACTTTGGGACAATTCTCCAAGTACCGTATTTCTTAAGTACCATGACCACAGGGGAAGAATAAGGGTTGGTACTGGGGAAAATCACACCCGCTTGGAGAAATTCCTGCATTATTTTCTCAATTTCATTGTTTTGGGCAAAGGGGTGACGATAAGGACGAAAATTGGGAGGAAGACTACCAGGAACAATGGGAATGGATTGTTCATGAACACCACGAGAAGGAGGATGTCCCTCAGGGGTGGAAAAATAATCTTGATGTTTGGAAAGGATAGCTTGGAGGTCAGTATGCACAGAGTGTGTTTCAACGACTTGAATAGAATGGAGGTGAGGAATGATATCGGCATGGCCTTTCTTGAGGAGATTTTCCATATGATGGGAACTAATGATCTTAGGAGAATCAGTTGTGAGACCTTGGAATTGATACCTTTGTCCTTACTGTTGGAATTGCATGGTTAATTCCTTCAAATCCATAAGAATGGGACCCAAAGTGCGTAACCATTCAACACCTAGCACAATGTCACAACCTCCCATGTCAATGGAAAACATATGAGATTTCAGTTAGTAATGTCCAATTTGAAGATGAACATTTTCACAATGCCCACCACATTTCATGGACCCACCATTGGCTATCATGATTTTAAAATTATTGACAACACGAATATAGCAATTGGTTTCCTGGGTAATGCGACGATGAATAAAATTGTGGGTGCTACCACTGTCAACAAGGATGATGACCTTCCTTTTCTTAATGTAGCCAATGAGATTGAGCGTTTGTGCGTTCGAGAAGCCAATGAAGGCATGCAAGGAAATAAGTGGATCAATTTGAGGTGGGTGAGCAGGCTCCTGGGTGGCATCAAAAAGGGAGGGTTCGTCAACCAAGGGAAATGTCACATCCTATTCAGGAACATCTTCAGAAATGGCCATAAATAGTTTTTTTCCTTACACTTGTGCCCCAAAAAGTATTTTTCATCACAATTATAGCAAATACCCTTCAGTTGGCATTCATTCATTTCATCCCTAGTTAGTTTCTAGACCTTGAGGGGAGTGACAGGGGTGTTAGGATTAATGGGTCGAGGACGAGGAACAAAAGGGGATTTTTTGTTCTGGGAAAAAAAACTTGTTGGGATTATTTAGAACATTGAGTAGCTTCCAACCAATTTGGAGGGTGGGCCTTGAGAACTTGGGATCGAGGTTCATCCTTGAGACCACTAATAAAGCATTCACGGAAGAACGCATCTGACATGCCTTCTGTTCGAAAGGCCAAATGTTCAAAAGTAGTGATGAAGTCTTCCACTATGTTGGATTGTTTCAACTTGGTCAAACAATCAAGATAGTGGGTATCATTATCAAAGCGAGCATGGAGATCAACAATAAACTAGGTCTAGGAAATATACCCCTGACGTGAATTTTTTTCAGCATTTCCACCATTGGCAGCATTTATGATCTAGATAGAGGATAGCATAGCGAAGTTTGTCCAACTCATCAATAATACCATGCAGAGAAAAATAATGCTCCATTTGAGTGACCCAACCTATAGGATCGGAGCCATCAAATTTATTGACCTCTACATGGGGAAGACAAGGTTCACGATGAAAGGAGTTGGAATGAAAATGCGGAGACTGAGAGGAATCAACAACATCGGGTTATGCTGATGAGGAAGGACCCGTAGGGTGGTTCAACAATTGATTGACAACAAACTAGAGGGAGGTCAATTTGGTTGAGGTTGGTTTCCAAGTTGTCAATGCATGAATTGATAGAATCAATCTAAGATGTGAGATGTTTGATGGAGACATGGGCTTGATTGACAGAAATTTGGAGGTCTTGGTTGCGAGTGGTGGCCATTTGGAGAGGGGAAATGGAGGTAAGGAAAAACAAATGGGTGGGTGGGACCTAAAAAAAAAGACTTAGAAGTGATAGGTACCATGACGATCAGTGCTTGAAGGGAAATATAATGGGATAGGTGACAAAATAGGTAAAATGGGAAGGCGTCGGGTCCACTTAAACAAAAAGGATTAAAAATGAAGGGCATGAATGTGATCAAGGAGAAAAGGGAAATCTAATGGAATAGGTCCCAAATAAGTGTGCCAGTAGGACCACTATAATTGTGCTATAACTCTCTGATATACGTGCAGGGTCCAACAGTAGTAATCAAACCAATATCTCAGGGAACCAACTAAGGAGGCTAGACCGTACCCTTAGTCATACTACCCAACTACCTAGGTACTAGAGAGTATATTCCTGAGTGCTATTCTCAGTGGCACTATAGCAGTCAGGCGGACGATGTTTATCTATGGATGGCTTCAGGAGATCTAGGTCGATCCGTATATAGGTGTTGTCTGATGCGATACCACTCGAAGGGGTACCAACAGGGGTTACAAGGGTGGCCAATAGATGTGCGCTTAAGTACCACTTGTATTTATTTCATATATGAATCCCCAACCATGGGTTTATGCGTGTAACGACAAGTCTTTGTAGCTTAAAGACATTGGAATACGTCTCTACCCTGAAAAAATTTAACCCACAATTTCCTGCCGAGGAAGGTGCTTTGATACCACTTGTAATATTTCACTTATAAAATAGTATGCAGAACATAATAAATTAGCTAGAAATGGCATATAAACAATGATATAACCATAACAACGTCACAATAATACCAGAATAATACCAGAATAACACCAGAAAGAGCAATTTGATTACTAAGAGAAATGTTCACTTTCCTCTTCGAGGGGGAAAACTCCAACAAAGCAGAGCTTTATTACAATAATATTCAAGACAAAACTTCTCATACCCTCTATTCCTATTTATACTAAATCTATCTATCAAAAGAAAATTCTAGAGGAAGATCCTTGTAGAAGCGGAATCTTCTATTAGGTCTTCTTACATTTGACTTATTCCTCCTTATTGCTAGGCATTATTAATATTGAGCTTTATTACATGGAAATATATTATTCTACCCACTTGAGGTGTTAGGTAGGTTAGGTCCCTAACAAATGAATTCGAAGAATTCTGTAATAAGTGTGCTATAGCAAGGCAGAAGACTACTCCATATACACCTCAATAGAATGGATTTCCAGAAAGGATGAAGAAGGCACTGATGGAAAAAAAAATGAGAATGCTTAGTGGTGTCGAGTTAGGACAAGAATTCTGGGTAGAGGCGGTGGGTAAATCATGTTACCTAGTCAATTGATCACCCTCATCAGTGTTTGATGATAAAACTCCACACAAGGTATGGACTAGTAAGAAACCATCTCTTGAACATCTCAAAGTGTTTGGTTGTGATGCTTATGTACATGTTCCAAAGGAAAATAGGAGTAAGCTAGATATTAAAGCGAAAATGTGTATCTTTATAGGTTATAAAAATGGTGTGAAAGGTTATAAGCTTTGGAACCTAGAAACTAAGAAGATTGTTTACAATCGAGATGTTTTTTTTAGAGAGGTGAAAGATGTTTCCAAACAGGAATTCCTACCAAGGAAAGAAGAACCTGAGAAAATAGAGTTTGAGTTGGATGATGCAAAATCTGAATCAACTAAAGAAGATGCAACAGAAGAAGAAGAACTTCATACCCCAGTATTGAGGAGATCAGTGAGGGAAAGAAGTCAACTAGAAAGGTATAGTCCACATAATTTTGGTTCTAATTTTTCTTTGTCTATTACTAATGATGATCCCAGAACTGTCAGGGAAGCAGTGAATTCAAAGGATAGTAAACTCTGGAAGAATTCCATGGTTGAAGAAATGGATGCCTAGGATAAGAATGAGGCATGGGGTCTAGTTGAGTTGCTAGCTAGAAGAAAATATGTTGGTAGCAAATGGTTGTTTAAGAATAAGTTTAATGCAGAAGGAAAAGTGGAGAAATACAAATCTTGGTTAGTAGCAAAAGGTTATTCTCAAGTAGAGGGAATTGATTTTGGTGATATTTTTTCTCCTGTGGCCAAGTTAAATTCTATTATATTTCTTTTATCTATTGTTGTTGCTTTTGATCTTGAAATGGAACATATGGATGTGAAGACACAATTCCTACATGGGGATCTAGAAGAAGAAATATACATGAGGCAGCCATAAGGATTTGTAGTGAAGGAAAAGAAAGAATTGGTTTGTAAGCTAAAGAAGTCATTATGTGGTCTGAAGCAATCACCTAGGATGTGGTACCAAAAGTTTGACACATACATCCTTGGATTGAGATTTTTGAGAAGCAGGGTTGATCACTATGTATATTCCAAATAGGTCGGTAATCACTTCATTTATGTAGTATTGTATGTTGATGACATGTTGATAGTAGGAAATAAGATCAATGTTAGCAAGGAGGTGAAATCACAGCTATCCTCCAAATTTGACATGAAGGATCTTGGTGCTGCTAAATTCATTATGGGAATGGAGATTAAAAGATATCGTGCAAACAAGAAACTCTAGTTGAACCAGAGAAAATATGTTGAGATGATATTGCAGAGGTTTAATATGCATGGAATTAAACTGGTCAAGGTTCCTATTCCTATAGGCGTAAATTTATTTGCAGATCAGTGTCCCAAGACACAGGAAGAAGAAGAGGACATGTCCCATGTTCTATATGCCAGTGCAATTGACAGTTTGATGTATGCAATGGTTTGTACTAGACTGGACATTGCACATGCAGTGGGATTTTTGAGAAGGTATATGTCAAAACTAGGGAAGGAGCATTGGACAACAGTAAAGAGGGTCTTAAGGTATTTGCATGGCACTACTCGTTATGGTTTGTGCTACCAAGGAAGACCAGGATTGAACAGAGTTTTGGACATACACAGGTTTGTTGATGTTGACTAGGCTGGAGATATAGATCGCAGAAGATATACAAGTGGGTATGTGTTTCACCTATTTGGAGGAGAAATCAGTTGGATGAGCAAAAGACAGGTTCTAGTGGCACTCTCAACTACAGAAGTTGAATACATGGCAATCACTCATGCAAGCAAGGAAGAAGTATGGTTACAGAGATCGTGTTCAGGTATTAGGTTGGTACAACAAGAAATGAGATTATATTGCAACAGTCATAGTGAAATCTTCTTAGAAAATAACCCTGCTTATCATTCAAAGAAAAAACATATTGATATTCAGTATCACTTTGTGAGAGACATGGTTGAATAAAAGAAGGTGTTGCTAGAAAAAGTTGACACTTTGAAGAATGTTGCAGATTCATTAACAAAGTCTATGAGCACAGAGAAGCTCTCCTGTTGTAGAGGAACAATGGGCATTGTTGCCTTGGATTGTTGACTATGTAATCCTGTGAACTCATGTATGCAAAGAAAACAACAGGTGGGAGAATGTTGGGTATGTGTTATATTGTTTGCATGTGTGTGTGTGGGCGCGCCAGATTTGAAAATTGTGTTTGACGATCCCAAATTCCTCTGCTCTTTGTGTCGTTTGCGTTGGGCACTTTCTTGGGCGGTCCCAGGGGTTACACGCAATGCCCCGATTTTGTTTTTTGGCAGTTTTTGCTATTTTAGCGGATTTTTCTATTTTTAGCGGTTTTCTAAATTAATCATGGATTAAGAGATTAGAGTTTTGGTAGCTATGGAATACCTAAAATATTGTATATATTGTATGGTGAATGGTGAAATTAATACAATGAAGAGTTGAAAGGTGTGGTACCAAGGAAGGTTGATTTTCTCCGGTTAAGGGTTTTCAGCGTAAATCTCTGTATACTATGTGTATGAGCCATTGATTAATTTATGTTTTGCTTAAGAATATGTATGCATTTCTTTAGTTCAAAGGTTTAAAACTTACATCTTGGAGTAGAATCATGAAATGGTTTTTTTTTTTTGTTTTCTAAGGATACAAGCAACACATTGTTTCAATTTCCTAGGAATAGTAGGAAAACTAGAAACACCATTCTTTCTCAACAAATGAAGACTATTGTAATTAATATGGCCAAATCTAGCATCCAAGACTAGATGAAATTTTACCTTAGTCATGATGAGAGAGGTATACAACAATGTGTGTATGGGAAGATGTCTCATTCAACTTAAACATTCTTCCATATTCCATTCTGGTCATAACAAGCATGTTATCATAATCCTTTCATATTTCAACTTTTCCACTGATCATATGAACAGAGTGGCCTTGATGTCTAATGTGCACTAGGGACAAAAAGATCCTTTGTAGCTTAGAAAGATAGAGTATATTGTGCAGAAGAATGTGAGTCAAGGAAGCATGATGGTGCTCATTCCCAAAGGTTTGAGACTTGATCTATCTGCTATTACTACACCATCTACATTGTCATCGAAGTATTCAAAGAAATCTCTTCAAAATGTCATGTGGGAGGAATCCATGCATCTCCCCAAGAAGAAAATGAAGAGTTAAGATCTTCACTTACTCCTATATTGCAATGGGAAACAACATAATAAGTAAGTGTTTTACCTTTCATTGATTCTAAACTGGATGAAGGTGTGGAAGGTGCACCAAGGGGTGGTGTCAAAAAGGTGTCAAATGTAGAAGCTAGTGTTGAAGGAGTATCTCGAAGTTGGCCTTTCAAATTATCAGCACTTGTGAGTTTTTCTTTTAATTAAGCATCTTTGTTATTTCTCTTTGTCACCTTAAATAGCTGCCATTTGAGAATGCATTCTCTACAAGTCTTGGTGGATACCAACAAGATCATCTTTTAGAGCAACATGTGTTGCACCGAGCTTCGAATTATCCATTGCAATCCTTATGAAGTCTGGACACTACTCTAGTTGTGTCTTTACTCATTCCTCCAGTCTCTCATCCAGATCTAGAAGGGAGTCCATAATAAATCTTGACATCGAAGCAAACCTCTTCCCACAAGTGGCATTGAACTCATCTATGGTAACAATACCACGACTAGGAGATGCAATAGTTTTTGAAGTTTGGAAATGCTCATAGGCATACAACCTAGCCCTGATCGGCATGGAAACTCTGTGTGCTTTGTGATGATTAATTTTACGTCTTTTTTGAAACCTTCTTTGAGCATGGAGAAGCTTGACGAGCTCTTCAGAGGTCATGTCCAAAAGGGCATCCAGATCAACACTCGTGATAGAGAACTTCTTGAATGTTCTCTTCTTTGGCTGCACCAGGCGGACATTGAGATCTGCGTCCACCATGGCTGCATCAACAATAGATTCCTCTGCTCCACTCGACAAAGACACTCAATACCTTCTGTCGAACGTTTGGGAAGAATTCATTGAAAGAATTCGTATCTTAGATTTGTGTAGCGTACGTTTGGGCAAATTCGAGTGGTTGGTCCTCACGAATCAGTGAAGTTTCCAGTTAGATGGAACGGTCGAGGGCGTGAAGATAATGGTGCATTCGACATCATGCGAGTTAGGTTTGAGCAGTGGAACACGAATTAGGGTTTCTCTTTCTCGGCTGGAATGCGTAGGCTTCTGTGCATACTATGGAAAGATCAACCAGGTGGTGGTGCGCACATTCAACCTACGAATTATTACTTGAGAAAGGTGAGTGAAATGTCGCGTAGGGTTTTGTATCAGTTTCTACGCTTATACCAGCATGAGAGATATGGTTTAAAGTAGAATGCAGGGTTTTGTATCAGTGTCTACGCTTATACCAGCATGATAGATATGGTTTAGAGTAGAATGCAGCGAGTTGGGAAAGGTTGTGAGCAACAGAAATTAGGTTTAGGGTTTTCCCGCGCGAGCAAAGCACTAGAGGTCGACGGGGCATGAGTATTCAATGGATACGAATGTTGCAGTGTGCAGTGCGCGAGTTAATTGCAGGAGGTCGAGAGAGTCACCAGGCAAACCTAATGAAGATTCGATCATAGAATATGGCAGAGAGAATCAACCACATAATCACACTGCAAAGGAATAGATGGCACAGATGGGAGAGGACGTTTTCTGCACATTAGGACGGGCTAGTAGTGGACACAAATCGTAACTACACATTTGATGGTTATTTCATTAGCTTATAGCTAAATAAATACATGAAAATGTGACTATTGGTCTTCCTCAACTGGTGACGCTTTTCCTAATCACTTAAGACTCCTCGTATTTACAATTTATGTTATAAGTAACGATTAAGTATAGAACATATCCAATGCTCCTTTTAAAGAGGAAAGGTCCCTCATAGATCCTTGAAAAAAGCATAATACATCATCTACAAAGAGGAGATAAGAAATAATTTATTGGGCTGAAACCTCAACACCCATAAGGACTCCTCTCACCAAGGCATCACTTATCAACTTACTAAGCACCTCGGCCACAATGATGAATAGGAAAGGGGATAGAGGACAAGCTTGTTTGATCCCTCGCGAGGCTCGAAAGAATCTGGATGGGGCTCCATTGATGAGCACCACAAAGGAGACCGATTGTACACAATCCATAATCTAGTTAACTACAAAGAGATGCATCCCCATTTTCAAAAGAATCTAGCTAACTCTATCATAGGATTTGGATAAAACTAGCTTAAGGATAACCACAAACTAATTGGACTTCTTCACCGAACGGAGAGCTTCTTGAGCGATTTCCACTGCTTCGTGAATTTGTATTCATTGAAGGAAACAAAATTGTTCTTCGAAAATAACCTATCTCAAAATAGGCTTTAATCTCCTCTCTATAATCTTGGCAACTAGCTTATAAATCACATTACAACACAAATCAGTCGGAAATCCCAAAAGAAACTTCATATTTTCTGGGGGATAAGGGTGATGAAAGTAGAGTTAATGGATCCTAGAACTTTCCTTGATTAACTTTGGGACACCCTTACCACCTTTAAAAAATCCTCCTTTAACAAGTCATAAAAACCAAAGAAAAATTTCATAGTTAGACCGGCCATCCCATGATTCTTACCTTTTTGCATGGATGGTAGAGAAGTAAGAACTTTTGACTCCGAAAAATTTTCAACCAACATGCGAGTCATTTCTTCTATAAAAATAAGAGGGAATTTAGAGATCACCTCAAGAATCTCTTGAATCGAGCAACCTTCCAGCTCCTAGAAGAGAGATTTGAAATAACAGACTCCCTCCTCCACCTTGTCCTTAAAAGAGTGCACCATGGTACCATCACAAGCTTTAATTTCCCATATTTCACATTTTTCTGATAATTTGCAAACTAATAAAAAAAAATTGTATTATCATCGCCCTCCTTGATCTTGATGGCTTTACTCTTGACCCTCCAAGAAAGCTCTTCCTTCTCCATAATTGAATGAAGGGATGATTGTAAAGCCCACAACTAAGCTAATTTACATTCCTAAAGAGTGCTCACAAGAATTTCCACATACAACTTTGTTATCTTTTCCTCAACCTCTTTCAATTGAGCTTGTGTCCTTTCATTGAAAATTTTTAGCCAGTACTTTCTAGTAGCTTTCACTATAGTTATTTTTTTTGCAAATTGACACATGTATGATGAAGAAGAGGAGGAAAGATGCTCCCATTAATCCTTGATAATATACCTATAACATTCCTCCACGAGCCATGAATGATTGAATTTTAAAGGAACTAGAAGCGACTCATAGCCATAATCCAATTTGAATAAGATTGGCATGTGATCAGAAAGTCCTCCAGAATACACCCAATACTTCATTCTAAACACTTTATTCATAAACGCTTCCAAAACCAAAAATCTATCTAATCTTTTAGACATTGTATCCTCATTAATGTGGAAATTCCTCCATGTAAGAACCAACTTCACTAGCTCAATATCAATCAACTGGTTCTTCTCAAAAAATGTTGAGAAAAACAATTCTCTAGGGGTCCTGCCTGGGACTAACCCCTCCATATTTATCTTAATTACAAAGTGAGATTCAAATACCTACCAATTACAATGAAGGAATCATCCATCACCCCAAAATAAGACAAATTTTCCTAAAAAGGGACACTATCCAAGTATGGACCATATACATTTAATAAAGTTGTAATTACTCCCTAATATTTAACTACCAATTTGACCGAAATAGATGAATTGAAAAATGACGCAAAAAGATAATTATAAGTAGGACTCCAACCCATAAGTAATCCTCTAGAATAGACAACTACATCCATAGAACAAAACACCAATTTTTTGACCACGATTTTAGAATATCTCTTTCTCTAAAACCATCCATCATTGTCTCCTAAATTAAGATTATATTCGACTTATGACTCAAAATGATCATTTTGAGGGATAACTTCTTACAAGAACCCCCTACCCCTTTGGCATTTAAAGAAAGCACAATCATGGGGGGGGATTCTTAATGGATTTCCCTACTCCAAGGGCCCTGGAGATGGTAGATTGCTTTCCTTTCTTAATATCTTTAATTGCTTTCTATTGAAACTTCAATAGATGATACTTCCTCCCAACCAGATTGGGTTGGATGGGATTGAGGCCTAAACCACCTAGCGAAGAGGAATGATATTTTTGTTTATTTGGAGATCTTAGGGCATATCCCCTTTTCAATGAGAGGACACCCCCCATATCCAATGGACAAGGACCAAGCTCTGCCTCCGATGTGCCATCATTGCTATAAGAACTCTTCACATTAGTAGGTTGGACCTGCTGAGGAGACATAGGGGGAATGACTTCAGGGATACAATGAAGAGGAGATAGGACCAGGGAAATAGGCTTTGGCTAAGGGGAAACCATACCTTATCATTTTCAACCTTCTGATTCTCAAAGGAAAGGGAAAAACCAATTAAAGGAGAGACAAGGAGTAACATATTGGAATTGGATCCTGAAGGGTCAATCTCATCCCTCAAATTGGTTCCTTGTTCTTCTTTTGGAGCTCAAGTAGAAAATCCACCAATGCCATGTAGGATTAAACCATAATCCCAGACCTAATTGTGAGAAGGAAATACTACACTAGCTAATTCCAAAAGAGAGAGAGGAGAGAGAAAAATAGAATCAATCTTCACACATAAGAGACTAAGAAACCTACTCCAATCACAATGTATTAATCATTGATAATGAGTACAATATATAGGACTCTCCACTTGAAGAGTAATGTGCACTAGGTTGAGACTTCCATGTGCATGCTCAAGTAAAAAAGTAACTTCTCCCAATAAGAACAATTAACTAAAGTCAAAAGTTGCTAATAATAAGAAAAGTTCAAAAATATAGATGTGAACTTAGTAAGAACTCTACATGAACTCAATATGCATTCCATAATAGAAAAAATCTCCTAGAATAAGACTAGAGCCCGAGAATGGAACTAAAGTTCTAACTGAGTGAGAATTTTCTAACTATGGAAAGTCTATAAATAAGTGAAGTGAGTTAACTCCAAGTATTGGGTAATGTGCACTTCCCTAGGAGGCTAATATTTTTATTAAAGTGTGCTCTATAGCCATGAAATAAGAAGTATATCATAAAATTAAGGAAATATGAATTATCTCCTAAAAATAGGAATTTGCCTAATGGTGGCTAAAAATTAGGAATTGTCCTAATGGTAGCTAAAAAATAGGAATTTTCCTAATGGTG
>JASDQU010252254.1:2388-15506 GCA_032191745.1 Picea mariana
TGATCTTGTTGTCGCACACATAATTCAACCAACTCTAGCATGTCTCTGCACAATGCTAGCCTCAAGTATGACACTGGCCAGGTGATCAATCCAACAGTCGTGTCTTGTTCTTGAAAGTGTATCTCCATGCGCGAGCTTATTTTTTTTTGTTGGCATATTTGTCAATCCATCCAACTCCAAAGACTAAGGCAAGTGTTCATCCTTGGCTCATTATTGTTTCCATCATCCAATCTTCATCAAGGATATCCTCTACAATGTCTAAGTGTTGCACTTCGAACCTACTGGCATGTTCATACTTCAACCTTTTATTCATGCTCTCATGCAATAACTTTCCAAGTATCAAACTATCATGTTTATTCCTTTAATGCATAACATGCTCAAAGCTTGGCCACTTCCTTCCGTATTTCAATACATACACGGAACAATCTCAGACCAAGGCAAGGTTGGCCCTCACCTCACTGCAGTATGAGGTCACTATGTTCAATGAGTTGATTTATTCATTTTTAGCTTTGGATTAACTAACCTCATTGTTTAGGCTACATAAACAAAAACACATTCATTTTTCCAAATCCTATTATTATCTCCATTTTTTACAATGTTTTCAAATATGGTTACATATTCATATTCAATGAAAATGCACACTTATAAAGTTGTATATGCATATTTCATGTGTGTGTGTGCATTATTAATATAAACATATAATTTTCAATTATTTATTCATTTTGTGTATATATATCATAATTGAAAAATACGTATTAATAGAGAAATATATTTTCCAATGCATTTTTCAATGGTTTATTCATTTTATGTGTATATATATATTATAATTGTAAAATACATAGGTCTTTTGTGTATGCCATATATTTTTATTGCATTTCCAATTTGCTAAAAAATAATACATAGAGACGTATAATTAAAAGAATATGACTCGTTATGTTAATACCCTCTAATATAAAACACAATTTGCGAGGTTATGAAAAAGAATATTAAGAGGGGAAAATAAAAATCATCCATTATCATTTTAATAGAAAAAAACCTCCTATATAGGTTTAGGATGACAAAGTAAAAAACAAAATCTATCAAACTACATAGATCATGGCTTATTCAGATATAATAATCACTTAATATACATAGGGATATTAATCCTTTAAGAAGTTGGATAGGAGGATGATTATGGAGTAGCATGCTCCTTGGGATAGTTATCCTCATGGTATATGAGATCATTTCTATTAAGTTTTGAAAGTGTACCTACGTTCTCAACCAAATGAGAGAAATCAATCTAGAAAATAAAATGGAAAACTGATTTCATTTGAGTATAATGTTTTCCTTAGCATCCAACAAAATAGGATTTATGCTCAAGGTGCCCATTTAAACAAGTGAAAAATATCCAATAGGATTTATGCTCAAGGTGCCCATTTAAACAAGTGAAAAATATCCAACATTGTCTTCTTAGTGAGTGGCTACTAGAAATATGGAATGATATCCATAGGATGAGTGAGTTGAAATTATTCTTCCAATAATGGAGGCTCATAGGGTTTTGAGTTACTCATGTTAATCACATTATGAATACCAAGAGGGGAAGCAAAATCCAATAAGCATGTTATCATTGACTTACTAGATAATAGTATATGGATTGTATTGAACATGCCTTATATGGTGTTGGCTTATAGAACATTACTTATCTAGTTGTAACCACACATAGTCTAGATTTTGTAAGTGCATGGGAATATGGCAATGATGATGACAATCCTGATAATGTTCCTACAATTATTTCATTGTTAAAATTACCTGCACAAGAATCTAGGCCAATGTCCACACAAAAGAGGAGGTATTGTGTTTCACCTTCAACTAGTGGGAATAGGAGGGAGGTTGAAGAGTGATAGGTAGTTCATATGGGGTGAGAGATGGTTACCCATAACACACCTCAAAGGTTTAAAACTATTAGAATGAAGATAGAGTGATTGTATTATGCTATAACACATGCAAGTAGGTGTCCCATTGTTTATTTCAAGTATATTTCATGTTAAGGGGATGGACAATGTTACAATTCACTACCCTGGTTTGTCCATCGGTATGAGAGTGAAAAGCAGTAGAGAAATTAAGTTGGTAGCCTAAAAAGACATAGCATTTCCTTGAATGTCCTCATAAAATGTGAATCATGATGATAATTAATATTAGAAGATAAGCCAAAATGAGACCAAACATGCATAGAAAATAAATGTATGGTTTGGGTCACTGAAGTAGTCTTTGTCAAAGAAAAAAATTGGCCATCTTGGGAAGTTGACAAACCACAAAAAATATGGAATCAAGTTTGTGAAAGGTCATAGGCAAGCCACTCAAAAAAGAAATAGACATTGACTCGCAAGGATGGAATGGAATGGGTAAAGGCTTCTAGAGCCCTTGTTTGTGGTTGAATGTCTTGTTAGTGTTGTAAAGGAGACACACATAGATTAATTCTTCAACTGATGCATAGATGGTTATAAAATACAATGCTATAGGTGTTGGAGAGCCTTCATAGTGCTAAAGTGTCCCCCATAAGAAGAGGCATTTTTGTCGGTCTTATAACAGTAGTTAATTTTTTTAAAGGATGAAAGTCATATTCCATCGTAGTTACAACATGAATAAAATGTTATCAATATCCTAACAATATGTTTGCAACATTTTTCTAAATTTTCTTATGACTTTCTTGTGACATATTATTATTAAGACAACATCAAAATTCATACCCAAATATGGTAATGAGATGACCCCCTCTCTACTTGACTGAAAAAGCATTTATATATAGATCGGGCTCTATTGGTGGGAGACAAGAGGTCAAGAATCGTCATCCTTTTAGCTTCCCCTTATGTAGCGTACTCTCTTTCTAATTTGTCTATTTTTGTTAGTGTTCTACTTCTAGGTTCCCATCTTTGTTGTCTTTTTATTATTTTTGGATTTAATATGGATAGTCCAAAATTAATTGTGGTGAGTGCGTAATTGGCTAAGTCAAAGTGTGGCCAACATGTTAAAAAAATCACAAAGTCACGCTTTGGAGCTTTGAAACTCTCTTATGTAACCATTGTTTGAAATCTTAATTTGTCAATTATTTATGGGAACTAAGTCTCTTTAACCATTATATTTTTTATCCATCTTTAATCATTTATAACCCATAAGAATGACTCAATTCAATGTGAACATTCACACCACCTTAAGCACCTCACCATAAATATAAATCAAACAATCTTGCAATGTAGAACCATGTAGCTTGAGTACGCAACTCTAAGTGATTTCCCAAGTTGATAGTGAATATCCACATAACGTGAACATCTCAACATATTCATGCATTAAATGAAAGTGCACAATGAGTTTGTTTTGCACATGTGTATGCAATAAAAAGACAAATGATTAACCTTGTATTATGTAAATGTAGTAGGCCTCTTTTTATTCAGATCTTCTTGTGCAACCAAAACAAATTGGAATGTCTAAAGGCATTCTAATTATTTTATTGCATGTTAGCATGCATAGAGTAAATGAATTAATGAATTGTGTAAAATATAAATCTTTAAAGTTCTATTCTTTTGTATGTGAAATGAGATTCTAAATTCTTCAAATTGAACAATGATATATCATTTGAGTTTTGATTTATATTATATTTTTAACAATGCCTTATAAACGAGTGTTGCCTAGCAGCTTAATCCCTATAATACTTAAAATGTACATATATATAATTAATTAAACAATAATAAAACTAAATTATATAATTTATAACAAACACTGCAATCACTCCAATTAGTGTTGGAATAGAGAAAAAATTAAATCCCCAATTTATGTGAGACTTCCCATGACCTGTAAATTAGGTTCTTATCTCCTTGGCTTTTAATGGCTTTCACTATACGAAGGAAGGTGGACTACTATATTAGTGATATTGATTGAATTGGTTCTTAATTGATTAGTGATATTGATTGAATTGGTTCTTAATTGATTGAATTTGAAAAATTATTCATTGATTAAGTTATCTTGCAAAGTTGAACTAACCAAGCTACTTACTGCCCTGCGTGCCTTTCCTTCAGTGATTAATCACCGTGAACCATGAATTCGTTCCATTCAGTGGCTATTTGACATTGATCCATAAATTGGCTATTGAACATACCCAAACCGTTAATATATCTGTACCAAATTACCTGGCTCCCATTGGTCCATAACCAAATCCCTGTCATCCAAATGCAGGATAAGGAGCATCTGATCCAATTCTTCACTTCTTAGATTCAACAAATTTTACATTTAATGGATGCTGACAACCCTGCAAGCATTCAATCCACATAAGATATTTAGATAAAAAATGCTAATGCAATCTAGATGACAGATACCATATCAAACAATTCGTGTAAGTTTGATAATAACCTCCATCACGAAAGTTCCATTCAAAGCATCAATAGATCTTGCTGCCATTTCTCTTGATACACGTGTGACAATTGTAGAACCTGCAGGAGTAACCTGAAAGAGTAACCTGGAATGTGAGTTTTAAGTTCAACAAATAATAATCCAAACATAGAACAAAATGCCCAGGCCTGTTCAAAATGCATACCTTTACTCAAAATGCCCAGGCCTGTTCAAAATGCATACCTTTACTCAAAATGCCCAGGCCTGTTCAAAATGCATATCTTTACTCTGTCTTAGCCCGTCTCGTATCTAATGTCAAATTGGCTATTATCTAATGAAAAAAAGTCTATATGTAAAATAAAATTCCAGCAGTCTACATGTAAAATAAAATTCTTCTATGATGCAACAACATTCTATTTATAATGGAAAACATTTTGTGAAATTTACAAATCAATTATGTTTAATTGTGTATGAAACTTTTAAAGAGTCCAACATTTCAATTGGACAACACTGCAGCCAAAAATTATTAAAAACATAATAGAAATGAAAATGAAGCAGCAAAAACACTCACCTCGCTGTTGTCGAGTTATCTTATTTTTAACCAAAGCAACTTCAAGTACATTTCCATGCTGAGCAAATATGGGCCGTATCCGGTGAAAACAACATTGACCATTTATTAACTATATAAGAGAAATACAATGTCAAAAAAAATTATAACACGTTCCAATATACAAACAGTTCTGCACAAAATAGCAATGTATACAAATAGATAAGCAACTTACTTCATCTTCAGTTATATTATTAGGAACAAATCCCACATAAAGTTTGACAAAGATTTTAGGATCTGCTAAATAAACTTTTTCCACTTAATATTTAAATGCGAAGATGAAGAATAGACAAAGATTTTAGGATCTGCTAAATCAACTTTTTCCACTTAATATTTAAATGCGAAGATGAAGAATATATTTAAATGCGAAGATGAAGAATATAAACTTTTAGGTTGCTATAGAAGAGGTGAAAACTGAAGAGAACGAATAAGTAGGCATGCATACCTTGAGATGGACTAGGATTAGGAATAGGAAGTCCGTTGGAAGGTACAAAAAATCCATTTATATTCCAGCTTCTGCCCAACAACTAGAATTGGATTCTTATGGAATAGAACTGGATTGTTATGGATTGGCCGAATTCTGCCCCCAAATTGAATAGGAGGTTGCGACTGGAACCTCTGACGTTCCAGGGGTTCAACTCTTACCAACTGCTGTTGCTGGTCATGTTGTTCCTGTTGTTGTTGACAGTTTCTACTTCCATCATTAACTGTCACTGATGTGGAATTCATGTGCTCACCAGGTGCAGGTGCCTCCATCACCTTCAAATTTAACTCAATTCAGAATCTGAGACATGTCCCTTCCACTATCTTTAAACCCTGCGAGAGATCTATGTAATGTAATTGTCCCGTTGAACCCAATTACTCCGCTTGCGAAGAGTATGTTCATACGAATGTTGACTGATGGAGCACCTTAAGCTTTTATATTCAATTAACCGGGCGACTCTACATCTTTCCATAGCCTAGATATACATACCTATTAACAAATATATGTTTTCATATATATATAAATACATGTCATATATGATCAACGCGAACAATAGGCGTGTTACATAAATGGGTCCCACTATCAGCGAATGCATGAAGGTGAGAGAAAGGTTGGAAAGATCTGACCAAGTCATATGGATAATAGGATAGAACAAATGTTAACCATGCAAGTGCTTCCTCATAAGTGTTTTACTTTTAGTCTCTTCCAACACACGTTGAACAATCATTTCCAGAGCTCACCCTTGTACAATATAGAGAAACAAAGTTAGAAAGTCTTTGAGGGGCCGTGACATGAAAGAGAAGGTAAATTTGGCAATAATGGAGTAAGCGCTAGTTGTAAGCACTAATTTTAAGAGTCAAATTGTAGTTCATTGAGTGTTTTTTCTTATTTAGGAATGTAATCAGTCTTTATTGAATAATAAATAAGTGAGCGTAGCCTCACCGTGTGTTTGTTTTCTCGTATTTTATCTTGATATCAGAATCACGAGGTGAAGTGTGGAAAATTCTTGAACTCCGCAGATCCCTCCTCTTGAAGGGAGCTGCGACATACTACTGAAAGTTTTACGTGTTTGAAACACCTCGGATTTCCGCAGTGAAGTTGTGTATTACAGTGCGGAAGGCTTTAACGATTTTCACAGGCTACTATAGTGTTAGGTGCAGACTCCCCGCAGTCTACTATAGCGTGAGGTGCGGAAACGCTTGTGTCTATGTAGGCGTAAGGAACGTTTTCCTCGTGGGTTCTTGAGGTCATCATGAGTTGAGGAAGCCGTCAACATTCCTAGTGTGAAGCGTGAGTCTACACACCGTGAAGTCGCGAGCTTGTACATGGAAAGGCATTTATAATTGATGTGGAGCGTATGTGAGAAATTGTGAAGTTGAAGCGTAAAGGTAAAGCTTTAATTTTATTTTAAATGTGAAGTTGAAGCGTAAGGGTAAAGCTTGAGTTTTTGTTGTTTTAAGCATCATAGGGGCCTCCTCCATTCACGATTTCATATCATTTTTAATGAATGGCCAAGTGATTTAAATGATTTAGAAAAAGGTGGATGTGTGTATTAAAAATGATTTCTTTTAAAAAAAAATTAAATTCTTTTTTTTTCTACATATGTGTGTGAGTTTTTTCTTTAAAAATGTGGATATTTTGGATATTAAGGTGCATGCATGATTTAAAGGTTGATATATGCATTTGAGGTGGTGTTATGATTTAAAGGTGGATGCATGCATGATTTAAGCTGAGTACAGAGACAGAGTTGGATCAATGGATCCGAAGGCAGAGTGATGGACTGCTCAGCAGGGGAGAAAACTTGACAGAAAGTTGCATATCCTTGGTGATTTACTTGCAGATACTAAATTGCAGTGATGGCGAATCCACTGGCGGAGACCTACCTCAATGAAGCCAACAAGTTAGATGGCTCGAATTTCATTAACTAGAAATTCAAGATGCAGACGCTCATGGAAGGCTATGGTGTCTGGAACATTGCAAAGGGAACTGAATTGAAACCTGATGCGACTACAGGTGCGACAACAACACAGATCCAAGATTGGGAGAAGCACAAAAACAAGGCAAAGGTATTGTTGTGTATGTCAGTTAAAGATAACATAATTCCACATATTAGAGAAGCTTCAACTTCTGCTGCAACATGGACAACGCTTAAACCATTGTATGAAACTAGCAACATAAATCACATTTTGTTCCTAAAAACTAAATTGCTAGGCATTCAAATGGATGGAAATGAATCTGTTAGTTCATTTTTGGGTTGTATTAAAGAGGTGAAAGACAAGCTAGTAAATATAGGGGAAATTGTTTCCAACACTGACCTAGTCACTATTACCTTAAATGGTATGCTAAAATATTATCATATGTTCATAACAGGTCTCGCAGCAAGGGAGAAACCTCCCACGTTTGAAGAATTGACAGGTATTTTTCTGCAAGAGGAAGAGAGGTGCGGGAATCTGAAGCCTCACAATACAGATTTGGCACTGTGGAGAGATCCTCGAGAGGAAGATCAGGAGGAAGAGACAGAGGAGGCAGTTCATGGCAAAGATGTGGTTCATGGCAGAGAGGCAGTTCATCACAGAGAAGACAATATCCAAATCAAGGTATGCAATCTGACAGGAATGAGTCAAAGAGTTGTTTTTATTGTGGTCGACCTAGACATATTGTTAAAGACTGTCATAAGACGATGAGTGATGAGGCTAGGAATAAACCTAGAACACATTCATGTCATAAAGAAAAATCATCAAATCATGATCTCAGATTATTTATTGCTAGTGATGATATTGATGAACCGCCAAATTTTGAATCCCGGGAGTTAAGCTGTTTGTGTCTAACGTTGTTTTATCTGCTGAAATGGATGATTCTGATGCCTGGTTTGTGGATTTCGGAGCATCAGTACATATGACTTGTGATAAAAACTGGTATGTTAGTTTTAAAGAAACACAGAATGGTGCTAGCATATATCTTGGAGATGACCGCGCTCATCAGATCAAGGGATATGGAGAAATTCCTGTGAAAATGCCAAATGGTATAGTTCGTCACATTCGCAATGTTGTTTATGTGCCAGGAATAAAGAAAAATTTGATCTCTGTGTCCACCCTTACAGATCAGAACTTGAAGGTTGAATTCTTCAAGAATTATTGCATAGTGAAGGATCTGCTGGACCACTTCCAAATGGTTGCAACGAGAGTCAGACAAGGAGGCCTATACAAACTTAATGTTACCAGCAAAGCACATCAAGCACTGAATTTTGCAACTATGCCAACAGAGATTCTTTGGCATCAAAGGTATGGCCACATCAATCATCTTGATTTATTGTTATTACAGAATATGGTTGAAGGACTTCCCATGTTAAATAATGAGAATGTTGTGTGTGATGGATGTGCATTAGGAAAGATGTACAGAGATGAATTTCCCTCTAATCCTGATAAGTAAAAGAGAGATGTGTTAGATCTTGTGCATATGGATGTTTGTGGGCCTATGCAGACTAGGTCTTTAGGAGGTGAATTTTACTTTCTATTATTTATTAATGATTGCACGAGATACACATGGGTTTACTTCCTTAGACGAAAAAGTGATGTTCTCGAGTACTTTAAGGAATTTAGAACCATGGTGGAAAAGAAGACAGGAAAATACATCAAAATCCTTTGTTTAGATCAAGGGGGAGATTATAAATCAAGGGACTTCAACAAATATTACAGATATCATGGAATCGTACAATAGTTTACAGTACCACACACTCCACAGCAGAACGAAGTCGTTGAAAGGAAAAACAGAACTATGGTCGAGTGTGCTTGCAGTATGATGAAAGGTAAGAATCTCTCGAATGTTTTTTGGACTGAAGCCATAAATACTACAGTCTATTTAAAGAATATAAGTCTAACAAGGTGTTTTGATGGAGTGACTCCTTTCGAAGCCTTGTATGGGTCCAAACCTGCAGTTCATAATTTGAAAGTATTTGGGTGTAAGGATTTTGCTCAGATTCCAAAGGAAAATATGATGAAATTGGATGCTAAAGACATTAAATGTATTTTCATTGGGTATTGTTCTGAATTCAAAGCATACAAACTATTTGATCCTGCTACTCACAAAGTATTTGCAAGTAGAGATGTACTTTTCCATGAGCAGGAAGCAGGAAATCATGACGACAACAGTCATGAGGAATGGCATAGACTTCGTGATGAAGGAGTTAAAGAAGAGCAGCAACAACAGCAACCCACACAACAACAACCATCCTCATAGCGACAACAACAAGAAGGACTCAGTGATATGGACAATTCAAGCAGTCACAGTTCACCTAGAGGTGAAGAAACATCTTCACAAAGTGGGGAGGAAGATAATCAGTTGAGAATATCTTCACGATAGATTCGGCTTCCTGATAGGTATAAAGACTATGCCCTAATGAGTATCATTTCAAATGTCATAGAACCCATGCGTTTTGATGAAGCTAATGAACATGATGAATGGAAAAATGCAATGGAGGAATAATATGAATCTATAATGAATAACAATACTTGATAATTGACTAAATCTCCTAAACATAAGAAGCCCATTGGATGCAAATGGATATACAATCCCAAGTTTAAATCAGATGGTAGTATAGATAAGTATAAGGTTAGACTGGTTGCAAAGGGGTATTCACAAACAAAAGGTATTGATTATGCCGAAACGTTTGCACCAGTAGCTAAATTGAATACTATCAGAATGTTAATTGTTTTAGCTACAAAGTACCATTGGAAGCTACACCAGCTAGATGTTAAATCTGCATTTTTGAATGGTGAGTTAAAGGAGGAGGTTTACCTTACTCAACCTGAAGGGTTTGTGTAAAAAGGGCAAGAACACTTAGTGTGTAAGTTAAATAAAGCATTGTATGGACTAAAACATGCACCTACGTCATGGTATGAGAAGATAGACTCTTTCTTTCTTCAACGGGGTTTTATGAGGAGGAAAAGTGATCCAAATCTATATACCAAATTTGATGAACAGGGATATATAGTATTGATTTCCTTATATGTTGATGATTTAATAATTACAGGAAATGAAGATAAATTAATTGATGAAATCAAGCAGTAGTTGTCAAAAGTTTTTGAAATGAAAGATCTTGGTGAGTTACATTACTGCCTAGGTCTTGAAGTTTGGAGAAATGCAGGCCAAACTTTTGTTTTTCAGAGTAAGTATATCAGAGAAAGATTTAAGAGATTTAAAATGGATCAGTGTAAGTCTTCTATTGTTCCCATGCAGCAGAATGCGAAACTTTCTTGTGATGATGGTTGGAAGGAGGTGAATGGCACTGTGTATAGACAGATGGTGGGTAGTTTGAATTATCTCACCACAACCAGACCTGATATTTCATATTTTGTGAGTGTGTTAAGTCAGTTTATGGCAAAACCTCATGAAAGCCATTGGAATGCAGCAAAGGCAGTACTTAGGTACCTAAAAGGAACACTTGATTATGGTATTAAATATACTGATGCATCTGATGTTGAGTTGACAGGTTATTCAGATTCTGATTGGGATGGCAATCCGGATGATCGAAGAACAACCACCGAATATGTGTTTGGCATTGGATCCGGGGTTGTTTCATGGAGCAGTAAAAAGAATCCTACTGTATCTTTGTCTTCTACTTAAGCATAATATAAAGCCTTGTGTGCAACAACTTGTGAAGTTGTTTGGTTAAGAAGATTTCTTCAAGATGTTGGAGAAGAACGAAAGGAACTTACGATGATCAAATGTGATAATCAAAGTTCAATCAATATTACGAAGAATCCAATTTTTCATGGAAGGACAAAGCATGTTGAAGCTGAGTTTCATTTTGTTAGAGAAAAGTTGCAGTCAAATGAAATAACTCTTATGTATTGTAATACTAGTAAAAATGTTGTTGATATTTTCACTAAGCCTCTTGGAAAGATTAAGTTTGAGCTATTTAGGGAGATGTTAGGTGTAGAAGTCAATCCATTCTCCATTAAGGGGGAGACTTGGAAATAATGGAGTAAGCGCCAGTTCTAAGAGTCAGTTTGTATTTCATTGTCTGTAGAGTCTAGTTGTTTGTGGTTTACATGTAACCAACTCAGTAGTCTTTTCCTATTTAAGAATGTAATCAGTTTTCATTGAATAATAGAGAAGTGAGCGTAGCCTCACCGTGTGTTTGTTTTCTTGTATTTTATCTGGTAACAACAAGGGGAAGTGGCGGTTCTGTTCAGGAAAACCAGTTACTTAACCATAAAATCATCTCCTTCTTTTCAGTACAAAGGGTTTAGGAAGAAACTACGGGACTCTACCACCTGTTGTCACTGGGTTTGAGTCAAGCCGCTACTAAATATGGGCATGATTCAAGCGGCTACGGACCATGGGCACATATTGTAACTAGGTTAGATAAGAAAACTCCATGGTTCACACCAAGCACATTCAAGCTTTTTATTAATCTGAAGCGAATACATATAGTATAGGACAGTTATGGATAGTTATAGTTATGGGCGGATATAGTTACAGACAGTTAAACTACTGGATTAAATTAAACCGCTAGATTAGTTATTAGTTAACATTCCCCCCTTAATCTGAAGGGACATTTGTCATCCCAAGCATCATTCAAAATTTTTCAAATTTCTCTCGACCCAAAGCTTTAGTAAAGATGTCCACAATTTGCTCTGAAATGGAACAATGATTGAGATGAATGGTTTTAGCCTCAACATGATGTCGAATCAAATGATATTTGGTGTTGATATTTTTGGTTCAATCATGGAATTTAGGATTTTTGGCCAATTGTATTGCAGAAGTATTATCAACAAAGAGAGGTGTTGAAGTCATTTGTTTCTCCTGCAAGTCTTCAAGAATTTTTCGAAGCCAAATGATTTCTTTTGTGGCTTGAGCTGCTGCAACGTATTCGAATTTAGTTGTAGAATCAACAGAAACTGATTTCTTTCGTGATCTCCAAGTGATGGTTGCTGATCCAAGATTCATCAAATAACCTGAAGTAGACACCCCATGCTCTTTATCTTTGTCAAAGTCAGAATCTGAATAACCAATGAGATGGAAGTCTAAACTTTAGAATATTTGATGCCATATGATTGAGTGCCTTTTAAATATTTGAGCACTCGTTTTGCTGTTGTCCAATGACCTTCACAGGGCTGATCCATAAATCTGGAAAGTATTCCTACAACAAAAGTTATGTCAGGACGAGTAGTAGTAATATAAATTAAACTTCCAACAAGCTATTTGTACCTTGTTGGATCTTCAAATTCACTACCTTCATTTGAAGTAAGCTTTAGATTCTTCTCCATTGGAGTAGAAACAGGATTACAATCCTTCATATCAAATTTGCTCAATAGTTCTCCAATATATTTCTTCTGAGAAATAAAAATGTGCTTCGGTTTTTTATCTACTTTGATCCCTAGATAATAATGTAGTAATCCCAAATCTGTCATATCAAAGACCTTCTGCAACTCCCTTTTAATAGATTTTATATAATCATCATTATTTCACGTGATAAGCAAATCATCTACATAAACAACTAGATATACAACCAATATTCCAACTTTCTTAACAAATAAAGTCGCCTCATCTAGATTGGAATGCTTATAATTCAACTTGAGAAGATGTTCAGTTAACTTTTCATACCAAGCACGAGGTGCTTGTTTTAGACCATACAATGATTTTATCAATTTGCATACTTTATGT
>JASDQU010252256.1:0-16232 GCA_032191745.1 Picea mariana
ATGCTACTGATCTACTAGAGGGTTAAAGATAAAACATAAATCAAATAAAACATATGAGACTCATGTATTCGGGACGGGAAAAGTATCTTTTTCATTAATCTCAATATGAATCAACTTACAATGATTATAGAGACCGGCCACCGTTCCTCGATCCTGATCCTGGGCTCCTCCTCTTATTTTTTCCTCCAATTGATGTTGCTTGAACTTCTCCTAAAGCTTGAGGCAAGGCTAAAGAGTTGGGACAAAATGGACTTGGCAATTTGGCAGAGTTTCTTTGCTATGATTTTTCCTCCTTTGAATAGTACCCCTACCCCTCCTTTTATAGGATAGAAGGAGATAGGGTTTTAGGCGAACTCTCGACCATGCATGGCTGGGAGTTCCAGTTAACTGACAAAAATCTTTTCGTCCCGGCGGAAACTTTCCTGATTTTTTGCTTTGTTAGGTAAACGTGGGCTGTAGTGGACTAGCCCGCGGTCCACCGTGTGCAGTAGAAGGCCAGCAAGCAGTCCACCGCACCCAGTGAGAGGTTAGGGCACGGGTTGCTTGATTTAAGTGGTTTTTCAAGGTTTTATTCAACATGGCTTTGGCAAGGAAGAGACATGAGTTGGCCTGATGCCAGGTAAGCCTGTGTAGTGCATTTTAGGGTTATAACACTCTCTTGTGAGAGTGAGCAGCAATATCATCAAGGTAAGCTTCAACTATGTGCTTAAGATCATGAAAAGAGAAAGTCATGGCACGTTGAAAGGTTGCTTTGATGTTTTTAAGGCCGAAAGGCATTTTCTGGTATGCAAAAGTACCCCAAGGAAAATTAAATTCCATCTTATGTTGATCCTCAGGTTTGATTTGAATCTGGTTATATCCTGAAAATCCATCCATAAAATAAAATACTTCACTTCCTGCACACTCGTCGAGAATTTGATCGATGAAAGGTGCGGGAAAGTTGTCTTTAGGACAGGCCTTGTTCAGGTCACAAAAGTCCATACATACATGGATGGTTCCTTGCTTCTTATCCACAGGAATGGGATTGGATACCCATTCAGTCAATGGAACCAGGTAGACGAATCCAACATTAAGTAGCTTGTCCACCTCTGCCTTAATAGCAGGGGCCTTCCAAGGGTTTACAACTCTAAGACGTTATTGAACAGGTTTAGCATCTAGATAATTTCTATTCTCATGTTCGACAATACGAAGGTCGATTCCTAGCATCTCTTCATAGAACCAAGAAAATACGTCTTGGAATTCCTTGAAGAGTTCGGTGTAGATCAAGATTTCTTTTGGCGAACAATCCACATCGATATTTACATTTTCAACCTTTCCATGGGTACAAGAGATGTCGATCATGATGGTAGGAGAAATTCTTGCCACATTTCCTTCAACATAAATTTCATGCGTATTAAGTGGAACTACGGCGTGACCGACTATCTCACTCAAAGTAGATCAAAATTCATCTTGTTCAATTATTTCAAGTTATGGGAGAAAATAAGAGCGATGATGCATACCATCCCAAGGTTTGTCAGAACCATTCATGGCTTCGATGATAGCTTCATCCAAAGGAAAATTCCCATCGAGGAAGTCATGTGAACAAGACAACAAAGTGGCCCACACATGCTTAAGAATGTAATCCTCCTTGTCCGTCGATGAGGGGACAGGATCAGGATTGGCGGAAGAGTCAAGAACAACTGGATACACAATCTCTATTGTAAACAGTGGCATGGCCATTCCATCATGGAACTAACCTTCACAAGACGAAGTTGGGGAAGGTAGGGTCCATGGGTCACTAAAATAAGAAGTGCAAAACAGAATAGACTTCCCTGTCGAGACGGGCCTACTAGACATAGCATAAACATGATGGTTCACTGCTAAGAAGTCAAAAGTACCCATAAGGGAAGAGTAAATTTCGACACTGATATTCTCAGTTATCGGCTGAGAATTTTCGATCACAGGGATCTACGATCCAAGAGATGCATTAGGACTAGAGCATGCAAAGGATAATTGATCGATTGTCACAATATTCCCTTCATGAGAAAAAAAAAGAATACGGAAGATGGACAACACGACGACGATCATAGCATAATTCCAATTGTGACCTAGTAACAAGTTATAATCAAGAGGTGCATCAACTACCTCTACCTCCACCTCTATCGTCTTCCCACCTAATTGGACTGAAAATGCAGGGAGAATACCGTGAGGGTGGAAGGAATGACCGTCAAAAGCAGTCAACATGTTCGATGAATTGGAAAGAGTCAAAGAACTGAGAGCTCTCCAAAAGAGAAGTGACATCACACATGTAGCAGCGCCTTCATCAACAACCGTAAGTTTGATGGTATACTTTGAGTACTCCACATGGATTTGGAAAGATACATGGTAAGGCAAGCGAGGCCTAACATCTGTGACGTCAAACTTGATAATTTTTGAGCCACTGGGTTCTAGAGCTCCTAAAGGAGTGAGTAAGGCTTTCCTCTGTGAGGGACACATCTGGAGTACCTCCAAAGCTGACATTGCATAAGGGGTTTGGCCCAGGTCTTCAACAATAGAGTATTTTTGGGCGGCTCTAGCATTTGGATTATGGGTAGAGCGCTTGAGCACTCCTTTCAGAATACGAGGTGGTGGCTATAGTTTCTCAATCTGTAAAGTCGTCTCCAGAGGAGGAGGAGGAGGAGATTCTAGACCAAGAATAACTTCTAAAGATCTGTAATATCGATATTGAGTGGCTACATTAACTTTCACATTGACCATATTGACACATAAATGATTTCCATCTTGCGACTGCTGATTTTGACTTCCACCAGCCGCATTTTCAATGTTCGAGGAGCTCGAGGCTAAATGTTGATTAAGTGGGAATGGAATCACTAGCACAGTGGGTGATTGAGATAATATCCTCATAGCTTCTACAATTTTATGGAATAAATGGGTAAGGTGATCATCTGTACAAATATTACAGAGAAACTTTACCTTACATCTTTCTCTTTTTCCCTCTCCAACATTAGTACCCATATTCTCATTATTAGCATTGTCCTTGGGTTTATTACCATTTTCCCACCCTTACGAGTATTACATCCTTTATTCTTATTCCCTCCTAGTTGTTGGTTACCATTTGGGTTGGCCGATGATTGCACAGAATGTACAAATGTCGACTGAGTGGGGTTGGAAGACATAGATGAAGCTGGCCCTCCTGCAGACTGGTTTAATGACAACTCTTTCAAATGGTTTATCACCGAGTCTGCAGAATTTAAATTGGTGGCACCTATAATGCCATCATCATGATGTCTGGGAATTTTCCTAGGGTCATAAGTAGATCGCAGTGCATCAGGAAGAAGGTGGTATAACATCCCAAACTGAGCGTATATCAAGTCTAACTACTGGGCTCTAAAGATTGCTTCTTCCTTAGTGGTAACCCCGGAAGTGGAAACGTCCTTCGAGATAGGAGTGTGTGAAGACTTAAGAAACCATTGTAAAAGAAAGGTTGGGGGTATAGGGATCTTAATCAACATCTTCCATCTATTCCACTCCTGTATATGGTCTAAGATATGAGTGGTGATATCCTGGCGTAAAGTTGAAAACAATTCTAGGCCAGCATCGTAACGGATGGGAAACTGGAAGTGGTTAAGAAAGACCAACACCAACTAACTAAAAGTCCCATATGCCCCCTAAGGTATCTCAATATTCCATTTCAAAGCAACTCTAATGAGGGTACATTGAAATAATCTTAATCGAGTAGAATCGTCATTAAGGGAATTCGATGAGCACCAAAGGTGAAAGATAGTGACATGATCACTAGGATCCTCTCCATTCTTACCCTTGAACTTCGGGATGTATGAAGGAAGTTTGGTGGGGATGGGGGGCCATGTAGGATCATGACTCATGGGGTCGTTCATTAACTTAGAGAAATCTAGTAGATTAAGTGTGGCCAGAAAAGGTAGATGGGGTTGCGACATCTAGCCCCAACCTCCTGAGAAAGACTGTTCTTGTGGAACTATAGGCTATCTAGGGTTCCGGTAAACACCATGGCCCTGTCCAAGATTATAAGGCCCTCCTACAGGATGGTTCATATAGGGTTGGTTGGGAATCATTCTAGCATGAATGTTTTTTTGAGGGTTATAGAAATTGCCCCCAGCTGAATTGGATCTGGGTTAGGGGTTGCCCAAAGTATGAAACTGACCTCCTTTGTGTGGGAACCCGGAGGGTACGGGTGGATTTTTCATGCCAAAAGTATTGGTCGGAACCTACACCGAGGAGGTAGGGTTGTAGGATGGAACTTGAGCCAAAGCTTGTCTGCGAGGTTGACTATTCAACCCAGAAGTAGGAGGATTGGACCCGGGATTAAAAGAAGGGATGACTCCCATGTTAGGAGTCATTTGACGGATTTGAGATCCACCAAATGAAAAAGGATTGTAGGGAGGTGTACTGTCCCCAATCCCAATAATAGCATTAGGGCCAACAACTGGGATGGAGTTCAAAAACTGCGAAGTGAAGTTGGGCATTCCATACGAAAATGGACTAGAAGCCATAGAGATGGACTAAACATTGTAGCCCAGGGAGTGGCCAAGAGACCCAAAAGGGTTCAGGGAAGTAGTTTGAGTATTTAATATAGGTCGGGCCATGGTAATGATAGGTTCCTCTAGAACTACAACCATGGAGGTTGTAAGAGTCTAAGGGGTAACATTAACTATAGTGGGTATGGCAGTTGAAGGGCTCCCAGAATTCTAAAGACTAGGTTCAATACTCATCCTTGTAGAATGACAAGTATGAATAGTGGATGTGTGTGTACCACTCCTAATAAATCTACGCCTTTTAGAAGGAAAAGACTTAAAATCTGGTGGTCTGAATCCACGATGACTTAAGACTCTAAAGATAAAAAAATATCCTAAGGCCAACTAGTAATCAAAGAGAACACCAAAATTCAAATCGCCAATATGCATACAAACGGGGTAAATTGGTTGAGTTGCCTCCCTCCCTAAAGAAGGTATGTCTCGCCCAAGAGGGGCCTGAGACTTCCTACTAAATATCGGAGGTAACATAATCAGTTATAAGGGCCCTCATGGGATTAACAACCAATTAGTTAGATCCCCCCGAAGAGGTAATCCTCCATAAAGGTTGTGTGTTGTCTGACCCTTATTTGACCCAGGGTACCTACAGAATAACCCCTGCAAGTAACCTATGAGACACCCAAGTCAAGAAACTAATAAACCACTGCATAACCAATGCATAAGCGAGAAGTTGTAAGTCAGGTCCACCGTATGGACAGGGTAGCAAAGCTCGAAACCTTGAAATTACCGTCTCTCATGGAGGTAAATGCACTAGCAA
This sequence comes from Picea mariana, assembly GCA_032191745.1. NCBI lineage: Eukaryota > Viridiplantae > Streptophyta > Pinopsida > Pinales > Pinaceae > Picea > Picea mariana. The sequence continues at coordinate 5,305 of JASDQU010252256.1, forward strand.
GATCCCCAAATATGAACGGATCCCCAAAAATATATCTAATGCTAGAAAGGTATCGAGGGGATTTTCATTCAACCAACTTCGCGCGACCTCGTGATTAAATCAAGTGTGAGCGAAGCCTTCTGATCTTACCTATTATAAAATAGATTTCTCCACTCCCTGACTCAGACACATATGTTGATTTAATTTCCTTGGAGAAGGTTACTCACAAAATCCTATTCCAAGGCACTAAATCCTAGGATAGTTTGTGCACCTAGAAAATAAAATCGTGACTAATCAATTTTAAATTATAGCATAGATTTTAATGGCCATGATTACTCAAAAAGGTATGATAGTGAAACTCATGGTGTTCTGACTCTTGAAGGAAAGTAAATATGAAAATAATGCAAAGTCCTAACTTTAACTTTCAATGAATGATATGATTCTAAAAACAATGCAATTTTAAAATTCAACTATGTAATTCCGAAGTAAAATTCAATCTTTCACTATATGCACTAAGCTAATGATAATGACTTCAAAAGACAAAAATGCCAAGCAATGCAAAATGCCTATTTTTTTTGTATTTTCAATGTAACAAACTAAAAATGCATGGACTGAAAAGAAATTGGATATATAACCCTACTATGTATAAAAGAGATAACTCAAGTAGGATACCAAGCAACAAAACACCCAACCCAGTGTACAAGGACAATAAGAAAAGGAAAAGATGGTGAGAAATACTTCACTCATAAATTCAACCAAAAGAGGGTTTCCTGTCATCACACAAGCACTCAACATGCACTAGAGAGACCAAAGAATAGTCAACAAACATCAAATCCTACCCAGAAAACACTAGACCAATCAAAAGGGCAAGGAAAATTGATGTACACGATTGTTCAGGAAAACAGAGCGTATATACGCAGCTTGCAGTGAGACAGCCCATGTGTATACGCGACTATCAAGGCAAAAAGTGCGTATATGCTTTAAAACAAGGCTAGGCAAGGGAGGAAGGTTGAAAAATCAGACCGAGAGTGAACAGGAGCTGTCAAGCAATGATACGACAAGAACCACAATAGAAACGAGAGAAATCTAAGGAGAAAAGTACTTCAAACCCTAAGAAATAAGATTCAATCCCCAGTATGATCGCCAATTCTGTTACGAGGAAAATCTCTCTATGTCTAGGGTAAACCACAAAAGACGGAAATGACTACAGAAATCAACTCTATTCCAAACATATGCTATATAAACCAATATGTAATCGAGATAAGAAAGAGGCCTACCTCATCCAGATGTTTGATAAATACCACCATTGAGCACTTGAACCCAAAGCTATATACTTGCAACTAGTTCTCAACAAACAAGCAAAGCAAGCATATGGTGATAATGTAAAAGGTCAACACATTAGATAGCATAATACATTAATAACATAACAAATATGCCCATGTATAATAACTCATATATTTGCAAGATATCAATTGGATGGGAAAGGAGTATTTCTATTAATAAATGATCAGCGAAAGCGGAAATATTACAGACTTCTGCGTCGGCACAGTTCAAAACCGAGAAACTAAGTTCCTTCCAACTGGGCCTCCACGACTTCAATCCTCCACCAAAGGCAAGCTCATAAAAGGGAGACAATGGGGTTATCCATCAATAAGGGAAGAGATTGGGAGTTGACTATTGTGTTGAGACTTAAAGGACAAAGGGATGCAGACTCAATATGAAGTAATAATTTCTCCAGAGTAAATTTGCTCTCAAAGTTGAATTCTTCTCCTTTTCCATAGCTTGGAATTGGCCCATTTATAGCCTTCAAAATGGAACTGAAGGGCTGATTCAGAATGTTTCCAGTATATGAAAGGCCAAGGATCAGAGATTTCCTATCGTGACATGGAAACCCGACATTTAATTTTCATTTTCTAGCACAAATCCCAATGTACACAGGTTGTAGTGGAGAAAATTGTGTATATGCTTGATGTATAGTGTGCAAGATGTGTACAAGTGGAAAAATTGTATTTTTGTCTCTGGATTTTATCAACAAGGAAGATAAGTCTTCATATGGAAATGGAATAAGGCCCTCTGTGCAAGATTGCATAGGGTAAGGCAAATATTTCTATAACAAGGAGTCCAATGGTCAAAATGTAGATCACAAATATTTTGGGCACAAAATGTGTATCACAAAACATGGGATATGAAAGCTTGAAACCCGCCAACCTGAGAACCTGCGACTATGGAAATGGTTAAGTATAGGATGATACGACGGTCGTTCGGACTCATGATATGGGAATATGAAGTGAGAACCTGCGAGTCTGCCAACCTATGAACCTGTCGTTTTTTAAAAAACGACTACGTATAGTAATTATAAAGGGAGAATAGAAGGCAGAAAAGAAAAGTGGAATTTGGGTAAGTATATAAGAGGGAAAAGAAATGGGTAAAAGAATTTGGGAAAATAGAAAATGGTAGGGAAATTTTGGAAGTGGAAGTTTATCTCAACAATTATCAAATTTGCAGCGGATTGTACAGAGTCATACATTGTTACAGAGAGGGATTTCTTCAAATGTCTACACGGAAGGTTCATAAAATTGTTCAGTACATGGATAAAGATGTTGTTGTGCGACAAGTGTGTGATGAAAATGGATTATGATTGCTAAGGGGCTTCATGCACATAGGATAACTAGGGAATGACAAGAGGATTGTTTGAGGGTAGGAAAACATGAAGGAATAAATGAAGGAAGGGATGGATTGAGGATGCAGAGAACACAATAATTTCTATCAAAAGAAGAATATGATTTTGGAGTGTTGCGTGGTGGAGGAAGGTATAAGAGGTGAAAGACTAGGGATGAGAAAGGAGATCCGCACAGTGAGCCTGAAGGAAGAGAACCCCATGCAATTGTCAAGATCGTAGAGATACCGTACATAGAAGGAGAGGAAGAGAATTCTCAGTTTATTCCCATAATAGAAGAGCCATTAATTCCTACTCAGAAAAGATCCTCTGTCGATTCCATGACCCTATGTGTGTCAGCGAGATAAAAAATTACATTCGAGCATTTGTCAAAATAAATCATAGTTATCAAGGGAGAACATAGTAGCAACATCCAGAGTGATTGAAGCAGTGCGAAAAATCATATTATGATAGCCTGGTTGGACCAATTCCCAAGGCTTAAAATTCCCTTGTTTTTCTGTCTCTCTACAGGTACTAAGTTGTCCCAAACTAACTCAATTCTCACTCCATATTTCCCTTTATAAAATTTGAATCTTTTCCTCATGTCTCCTACAAGATCACAATGAAAATTATAGTTCTCGATTCAATGATAACAAAGGCATTTTGGCTCTATTCATCGACAGGACCAAGTTTAAGTTTAGGATCTAATTAAAAGGGCACAAAATTTCTTTTATAGATAAGGCCCTAAGGGATTAATATTTTCTTCATGTGACGTGGGGATATGGCTAAGGGCCTATATTTTTGTAAATGAAAAAGGTGGTCCTTTAAACCACTTTGAAGAATGCAAGAGGACCTGGTGATGAGACGTAGTACTTGGTAACCCACCAAGGTTACTCTTCACAAATTGCCTCGACATTAACCTTCTGTCTACTTTAAATTGTGAAGGATTTCCCATAATCAATTCCTCTCTTCAACCATGATCAGATGCTCCATGTTATTCAATTAAAAAATAAAGAAGATCATTTAGCTAAACATGATCAATGATTGGCGACCAGTCTCAGTATTTTTGTTTCACTCCTTTGGAAATCGATCCATGACTCCAAATCCTTCTCTTGTCTAGATATCACGATTGAAATTTAACCTCCTATATAATGTGAATTTTTGTTGTTCCTCCCTTGATTTGAGTGCAAGATATAATTGATAGAGCGCTGATTTACAGTTGTATAGGAATTCCCCACACCATTCAAAGGATAGTTTTTTTAGAACATTGAGATACACATGAATACCATAGATACAATTTAAAATCTTCACTTTATTAATTCAACACTAGAACTCGAGATGAAACTGTCTCAAAGTTATATGTTTTCACTACACACAACCTCACACTTTCCAAAAACTAATTCAAAACAATTACACAATTGATATAGCTCAATGAGCTCTTGTATGGATCTAACAACCAAATCTCAATCAAATCTCAACAAAATTCCCAAATCACTCATTCTATTCTAAAATTTAGAAACAAAACACACCTATCATAACCAATTACAATCAAATTCAATTTAGATGTATTCTAGAGGTCTCTCGACCAACTTATTGAAATGAAATTGAAAATTAAGGGAACCAACTCCCTTTAGTAAATGGTTTGACCCTCTTATGGTCAGAATCAATAATGTTTTTTACTTGATGTTCTTGCATCATACTCACGTGGAACAAAAATGTTCATGGACTCCTGTCCATGAGGTCTTCAAGTATTTTTCCATTCTTTTGGAAATTTGTAGAGCTCATCTAGGTTTCATCTTCCACATGAATATTTTTCCACTTGACTAAGTACTCATAGTAATCCCTCTTCGTAGTCTTCTTTGAAATATTCTGATCAAGAATTATTTCCATTTGCAACTTCTTGGTTGTAGGTAGTTGCTTCATCCACTGAAGATATTCACTATCATCTCCATCATATGCTTCAGATTATCTGTAAGGGTACATTTCTGCAACATTGATTATTGGAGATATTCCAATATTTGGTGGTAACTCTATTTCATAAGCATTGCTTTAAAACTTCTATAGGATTTTACAGGGTCTTATTTTCTTCAACTTTAGCTTGTTATATTCTCCCCTTGGGAATCTCTCTTTTATCATATGTTCCAACACTTAGACTCCACCTTCAAAGTTAAACTCTCTTATTTTCTGATCTTCCCTCTGCTTAAACCTCCGACGATTTTCCTATAGTCTCTCCTTGACTTGTTCATGTAACTTTTGCATGTCTGCAAAAAAATATTCTGCATTTGCACTCCTCAATTATTCTTTGTACAAATTACTATGTTTAGAAACACCCATTGGATGCATTCCATATACTATTTGGAATGGAATCTTTATTGTACTCATGTTGGGTGAGTCATTAGAAGAAAATTCATCTTGTGGTAAAACTTGATCCCACTGATTTTTATGTTCATAAAATAAATTCCTTAGAAAGTTACCCAAAATTCTATTTACCACTTCATTCTGCCCATTAGTGTGAGGGTGATAGGCTAAACTAAATGATAATTTTGTTTCAAGATTTTTCCACAAGGTTCTCCAGAAAATGTCCAACAAAATTAGTGTCTCTATCTGAAACTATACTCCTAGGAAATCCATGCAATCTCACAATCTCCTTAAAGAAAAAAATTTCTATGTGTGTTGCATCACTAATTTTATAACAAGACACAAAGTGTGTCATCTTTGAAAATATATCAACAACTACAAATATTGAATCATTTCCTCTCTGTGTTCTAGGAAAACCTAAAACAAATTCCATGCTTATAACATCCCATGGTCTTTTTAGTATAGGAAATGGATGATACAAACCTGCATTTTGTTTCTTTCCCTTGGAATGCTAACAAATTATTCATTTTTCAACAAATATATTCACATCAAACCTCATACCTGACCAGAAATAAGAAGGAATTAATTGGGAAACTATCTTGTCATGGCCAAAATTACTAGCTAATCCTCCACTATGTTTTTCTTTTAGCGGGTTGTCCCTCATTGAACACTTTAGAATGCACAATTGAATACCTTTGAACAACAATCCCTCCTATAACATGTACTCTATCCAAGGAATCCTATCTCCCAACACTAGATTTTCACATGCTTCATAGGATGCATTAAAGTATGGATCTTCTCTATACATCTCTTTGATATGCTCAAATCCCAATGTACTTACTTCAAATTCCTGCATAATTAAACATCTCTTGCTCAAAGCATCTCCAACCTTGTTATAATTTCCACAAATATGTTTAATAACAAAATTAAAATTATGCACAAATTATACCCATTTGGCATGTTGTTTATTCAATATCTCCTACTTGGTTATAAATTGTAAAGCATGGTTATTAGAATATAAATGAATTCTCTAGGAATAAGGTAATGCCTCCACTTCTTCAAGGCCTGCATCACTGCACAAAATTCTTTGACATAAGTTGAATATTTATTCTTGGCATCATTCAACTTCTCACTAAAATAGGCAACAAGTTTATCTTCTTGACTCAAGGCGGAACCAATTGTCACCCCACTTGCATCACATTTAACTTGAAAAGGATTTTGAAAAAATGGTAAAATAAAAAATGGTTGCTCTGTAATATTCTCCTTTCACAGTCTGAATCCATTTTTATCTTCTCTTGTCCAATTACAAATATGATGTTCCTTCCTTATAGTGTCTACTATAGGATCACAAATACTACTGAAATTTTGAATAAATTTTCTGTAGAAACTTGACAAGCCATGAAAAATTCTTACCTCATAAACAGATTTTGGAGAAGGCCACTCTTTTATAGCTCTTACCTTCTCTAGATCCATATTCAATCCCTCTTGAGAAATCAAAAATCCCAAGTAAACTAGTTATGTCTTCATGAAGGAATACTTCTTCAGATTTATTAAAATATTTTCCCACTGCAGTGTCTTTAACACCAACTTCAAACATTTCAAATGTTCCTCTTTAGTTTTGTTGTAAAAGGGATTTCATCTAAATAAACAATTACAAACTTTCCAATGAAATCCTTAATCACCTCTTTCATTAATGCCATTAATGTGCTGGGAGTATTTTTCAAACCAAAAGGCATGACAAGCCATTCATACAGTCCCTCATTGGTCTTGAAGGTTGTATTCCACTCATGTCATTCCCTCATCCTTATCTGATGATAACCACTCTTCAAGTCTATCTTAGAAAAATTATTTTCTCCACTTAAAGAATCCATTAAATCATCCATTCTAGGAAAGGGAAATCTATACATGATTGTTATTTTATTGATTGCTCTGGATTCTATACACATCCTCCAACCACCATCCTTCTTTGGACTTGATAAAGTAGGTACTTCACAGGGACTTAAACTCTCCCTGACCAAACCTTTGTCCAAAAACTCCTGGGATTTCTTTTTGATTTCTTCATTTTCCCTTGGTGTCAACCTATATGCAACTTTGTTTGGAAAACTAGCTCCTATAATTAGATCAATATGATGACTAATGCTTCTAATAGAAGGCAAATTATTATGAAATTAATCAACTACTATATCAACAAATTCATCTAACAATTTCTGAAATTCAATAGGTAAATCATTTATAGTGGTGCTAGTGAGAATTGCGATCGGATTACCAACAACAACAAATTGTGCCTCCTCTTCCTTCTTGATTTTCTACAAGAGTTCCTTCCCACTCACGAGAAGTATACTTGGACCAACTTCCTCCTTAGTTCCTTCATCTTTCAGTGGAAACATCATATGTTTGTGCCCATTCTTCTCAAGGGTATTTGTATTCTTTCTTCCATCATGCATTGCTTTCCTATCATATTTCCATGGTCTCCCCAAAACAATATGAAAAAATCCATGGGAATAACATCACACAAAATTTCATCCTTATAACTACTAACTTGAATTTATACTTTTCATTGTTCACTTACCAAAATTTGATGACCCTTTTGCAGCCAAGACACCTTGTATGGAGTAGGATGTGCCACGTTTTGTATTCCTAATTTATACACCATTTATGTAGACACCAAATTATCTGTACTTTCACTGTCAATGACCACTTTGCATACCTTTACTCTTTATTGTCATGTGGTTTTGAACAATTTCTTCCACTGTGTTGGTTCATGGATTTATTTTTTTTCCTTTATTAAAACCCTCTTCAACATGAGTTCTTCTCCAATCTCAGGAGTCTCTTCTTTCACTCTTGGTTCTGTTGTATTTTATCAAGCTTCTGCAATGTGAGTTCCTCTGGGGTTTGTTGATTTGTTTTCAGGACAGTCCCAAGACCTATGCCATGTCTTTCCATGAGTATAGCACCTGATCTCTCTACCTCTACCTCTGCCTCTTGAGAAGAATCTCTGTCCCCTGGATTCTCCTTCTCTTGGTGATTGACTACTAGATCTACATGATTCTTCTTTTGTATTATGAAATCTCCCTCTGGATTATCCTTTTCCTTTGGATTGGATTCTTCCTCTAGTTCTTTGAATCAATTTCCTGGACAATTTCTCTTCTCCTTTCAATGCTTCTTGATAAGCATATTCCACACTCCTCAAAGTTAGTAGACTGATTTCATCCTAGATTTCATACCTTATTCCATTGATATACCTGATAACTTTTTCAGCATCATCTTCTACATGACCTGCTTTGATTTTTAGTCTGTAGAACTCTTCAGTGTACTCCTTCATTGACATACCTTTTTGTCTCAAATTCTATAATTTCTTAAAAAGATTAAGTTGATAGTCTTTTGGCATAAACTTATCCTTGAAATTGGCTACCATTTTATCTCATCTCTTAATATTAGCTTTTCATTTCCTTCTTCTGCCATTCTGTAACTCATCCCACTATAAGGTTGCATGTACTTTCAACTTAGTTACATCATGATTGACTCTCTTCTTTTTATCTACGTCCTCATAATCAAAATATTTGTCCATTGCATTGATCCAATCAGGCAATTCCTCAACAAAAGGTATAGTCAAAGGGGAAATGTCAGCAATTGTAGCAATCGATAGTCGATCAAATTTACTAAAGGTGGTCATTTCTTCCGATCATAGATGATAAAAACACATTTACACTAGTCATTACCAGTTCTCATTGCCAATACATACATTTAATTTCCCCTCATACATTGGAACTTCCATTTTAGGTCTGGATCCTACCTTTGTAACCAACCCTAACAACTATTCTTTAGTTATTTCACCTCGTGGGGCTTATCCTTCTTCACTAGAGCTTGTGTCTTCAACCTCACTGAAATATCTTGTGTTAGTTTCTCTCCTCTCAATTACTTCCATGGATTCCATCATAGCCTGAACTCTCCTTAGTTCATTATGAAACTACTCCCATTGGTGGCCTACCCCTTCTAGGAAACATAATTAATGAAGACAATACTCAAGAGGCTCTGATTCCACTTGATAGCCTGGTTGGACCAATTCCCAATCCTTAACCTTCCCTTATTTTCCTGTCTGTCTACAGGTACTAAGTTGTCCCAAAATAACTCAATTCTCAGTCCAGATTTCCCTTTATAAACTTTGAATCTTTTCCTTGTGTCTCATACAAGATTATAATGTCAATTATAGTTCTCAATTCAATGATAACAGTGTTAGAAAAACAAGATCCCAGAGCAATAAAATAAAAAAAATGCAGAAATAAAACATAGAAGATACTCAATACAATAGAGATAGAGATATACGTGGTTCACCCAGTGTGGGCTATGTCCACCAGAGAAATTGCTAGGTCCTTGGTTTTTATTATCTAGCAAATGAAGGGACACAACCTACAACACACCTGTTGTAACTTCATCTTCTTTCTCTAACAATCTCCTCTCTCATAATACAATATTCACAATGATGCAAAGCCGCAACACATTTCCCTCATAAAAGAGGGTTTCATTCTAGGGAAAAAAACCCTAACATAACTTCTACCATCAAATTTGTGACCTTACAATGAATGGTTTAGATTTACTATGAAATTATAATATACATTTACAAGGAAATTTTTCCTTCAGGGGCCCTCTTGCCCCCGAACCCCACAGGGTGGGAAATCCCCCCCTGCAACCCCCCTGTGTGGAGGGGTGTATAGTTTTCTATGGTGTATAGTCTTCATGGGGCATAAACATGACTGGAAACAAAGACCTATGAAACAAGAAGATAATCAGGCTCCACAACCAACAATCTTCCACTTGGAGACTAATCAAAACAAATCCATTGTTGTTGTACATGCTGGACTATAATCCACCTTAGACCTGGAAAATTTATCATCTTCACCTTCATTCTTGAATACCAACTAAAAATTAGAAGGAACTCAGTTTATGCCTGGTTACTCCCTTTGTTAAATATTTGCGGGATTCTGGCTGGTGTGTATCTTTTCCAACTTCAAATGTATATCTTCCAAGACAGATCATATGAGATGGTACTTGAGATGTATATGCTTAGTATTCGAATGGAAGGTTGATTTATTTGCAATATGAATGGAACTCTTATTGTCATAGTACAACCTATTATTCTCTTGCTTCTTTCCCAATTCCTCCATAAACCTTTGTAACCAAATCATCTCTTTACTAGTCTCTGTAGCAACAACATACTCTGCATCTATTGTTGAAAGTGAAACAACATTTTTTTTTTGAAATCCAACTTACTTTTGGTCCACCTAAAATAAAAACATACCTGGTGGTGCTCCTCCTGCTATCTTTATCACCTTCCATATCTAAATCAACATATCTGTTACCCATGATTTGGTCATCATGATGATGTATTGAGGATGGTGTACTCAGGCTCTTCATTGGAATTTTCTCCTGAGAAAAGTTACCTTCATCTCTTTCCAGAAATCACATTTTTGACGAATGTTCACAGGCTGCTAGTATATTTGCCTGCGAGAATGCATGATTCTCGTAGGCTTCCTTAAGCCAGCGTCCGAGAAGTTTGCACTATGTTGAACTGCTAGGGTGATAACTCTTTCTAAAGAAAGGAAAAAGATGAATTCTCAAAGCTTCTAGAAGGGAATCTTCTAGAAGGATGAGATGGCATTCGAATGATTATTCTAGTACTGGATTCCCTGATATTTTGGGATCATTCTTACCTAAGTAACTAATTCATTCTCTCCTATATATTGAGTGAATTATCATGGAAAAGGTTAAGAAAGAAAGCAAGAAAACAAGGAAAATCAAGACTCATTGTAGAATTGGTGAAAGATTGTGTGAAGGACTGAAGCTACAACAACTAGGAAACTCCAACAAGTTTATCAAAGGTGGTTGATCTTCTTCATGCAAGTGAGCAAGTGTGTGTTTCGGAGCCAAGGGCCATCGA
>JASDQU010252258.1:0-16229 GCA_032191745.1 Picea mariana
GAAAAATTTGAGGCTATGTGGCAAGGTCCTTATATCGTCAGACAAGTGTTGGAGAAAGGAGCCTACGAGCTAGTGGACTACGATGGTATCCCTTTGAGTGAACCCAGAAATGGGATTTACTTAAAGAAGTACTATGCTTAGATCTTTTGTGCATGAGTGCTTGTATTTTATTGTATCATACCCTTGTGTGTTACTTTAGTGTGCTTTTTCGTTATTTGGTTTCTACCCTCGACCGCTTACCTTACGTTGTTCTTGGTTTCCAGATGTTGGGGTCTTCGCTACCCCACATTGGCTTCATCGATGGCGCTAGTCGTAGTACTCAGAACCTAGCTTCTGCGGCATGGGAAATTTATGCACCTACAAACGAACTTATCAATCTACGAGGTGTCTGCCTCGATCATGCAACCAATAATATCGTAGAATATAGCGTCGTCATCGAATTGTTGACTGATGCTATTTCACTTGGTATCTGCCATCTGGTTATACGACTTGATTCGCATCTAGTAGTGCTACAATTAAGTAATGTCTATGCTATCTGAAGTCCTACTTTATTGTGGGTATATCTACGAATTTGCCTCTTGGAACGTTATTTTGATTATATTAAATATCAACACATTCCTAGATGTCTAAATACATTGACTGGTGCTTTAGCTAATTATGTGTTAGACAGACATCTGAGACTTATAAAACCAATCACACATCACATGTATTATACAAAAAAAAAAGCCAGTAGAATTCGCATATATATCTATAAAGATCAAAAGTTTTACAAAATTTTATGTCCATAGACCAAAATATCAAAATATGAAGCCCATGGATTCTAGAATTTAGCATCACAGATGATGCTCATGGTAAAATACAAGTGCTCAAGCTACCCTACAGAGCATTAGACTAAGAGACTCAGACATGACCACCATATGGCGCTGATAGTGCCTCGGGATCTCCTTAATAGAGATGTCTGGGACATCTGCAGTCAGTCCCTCTAAGTTTTGTTCAATTGCTTTGTAGTCCTCAACATCCCATATTGAGCCACTTCCCCTCATCTTTGAATGGGAGATGTTTCTGGAGGTTGATACGGCCGCACATCTGTGTCGTCAAAATAAATTTTTGATTAGTCCTTGGATCGAAAACATAAAAACATTTTATGTAATAAAATTTGCAAAAAACATTAAAGAAAAAACAAAATGTGTACTTCTTACCTAAGTCACCCCACTGAGCATCCTCAAGTAGAACCAAATCCGAATCTCCTCGAAAATCCAAGTCGGCATATGCATAGTCATCGATCATCAACATCTGGGGCCTCAACTAGTCAAAAAATGAATCATTATATTTGATTATAGGGCCTGATATGTGTCGAGCCATGAGGTTACACCACCTCATCATCCTCGAATCCCATGGGGCCGGTAAACCCCAATCTACCTGTAGACGCAGTAGTGGGACCCTCTCAAGGAAGAATGACACCAAAATTGACTCATACCTGAACTGTTTCTGGTTACCCCTTCTTCACTTTGTCAGTTGCCTCTTCATACTGCGGAGAACCATGTTCGACCAGTTGAAAACCCGAGGCTCTGTGCACTCTATTGCATACTGGAAATAGCTCTGGAGAGCCATGTGTGGAGCCACACTCCCAGACATCCATGCAATGGTAAACAAGATAGTCCGTAAGGTCAGATATTGGACACCCCAAATGGCGACTTTACCCTTGCTTCTCTTTGCCTCGGGAACACAATATTGGTGAACACACTCACTCATAGGAAGTCCACTGCCTCTACCTCCAGTCAAAGTCGCGTGGTATCCACGTCGTGACAACCCCGTTAGAAAATAGATATCCTCGATATCTAGTGTAAGCGTGTGGACTCCTACATGAAATACCTATTGATCCACATCCCACATGTGGACCAGGTACTCTAACAACCTGAGTTGGGCTCTCATGCCCTGTATCCTGAAAAATTTTAAGATCCCACATTCTCAGAGGGCAGCAACTGTACTTGAATCATTTCCGGCAATGGAATCATCCTCCTCGTGTTCTCTTTCCCTCCATTCCAACATTGTGATAAATCAATACCTGCAATGGAGCCATGAGAAGGAAGTTAACAACTCAATTTAACCTCTTGAATAAATTTTTATTGAGCAAAAACATACATGAAAATCCAATTTTCGGCCCTCGCAAGTGAAGCTTTCACATAACGCAAGATTCTCGTAGGTGCACTGAAGCCCACCTGCGAAAACCTTAGGTTCTTGCAGGTCCCGAATGGTCCACCTACGAGAATGCCTAAGCACACCTACTGGCCTCAAAATGGACTCAAACAATAAAATTTGCCAATAAAAATCAAATGTAATCCATGAAAAAGTTGAAGAATCAGGAGATTACCTCGTTGGCCAAAACCGTTTTCTAAATGATCGTTTGTACCTCCCATAATCAACCGAAGAAATTTGGGAAAAAAGAGGTGTGTTGGAAATTTTTTTGACAAAGTAACAATGAAATGGTAAAAACGGGCTTTTCATCCATACTTATTCACTTTTTTACTATTTTTCATTGACTTTTTATATTATTTTTCTTAAAAACCTATTACCCTAATGGCTTTGTGAGTAAGGTTTTTTCGCAGATAGACAACCTAGAAGCCCGAACGACGATGTACGGGGATTTTTTCTTCACATGTACAAATATCTTTTTAGGGTTTTGTAGGAAAAACCTCGAGCTCAGTCTTCGCTCGTTCTTGTGCTCGACAATACATGAGAATGCAACCGAGTATACTTTTGTCATCTTTTCGTACTCATCATGGTAACACGAAAACAACAAAAATAAGGGAGTATCCTTTAAGCTCTTTTCACACTCCATAAAAATGAAAAGATTATTGAGCGATCTTGTTCTTTTCACGCTCATAAAATTATTTGAAGAAAACATTCAATGATCGAAATTTTATCACTTTTTCGGTCTCGTCGAACTAATTTATGAAAAAGGAACTGGGAGAGTTCTCTTTAAGTGTTTTTCAGACTCTTAAAACGTGAAAAACCCCCTAGTTTTTTATCTTTGGACTCGTTAAACAAACATTGAAATGCCCTTATGGGACCGAACCACTCCTTCCTAGGGTTCGTTAGACATACTCCAAGGGACTCGTCTGAAGGATGATCTTACATCAACACGCATATGTTATCCTCCTCAAGCTTGTGTAAAAATAAAGAGGTACTCGCCAGAAATGCTAGGGAAAATTTTGGGAAAGGGATATGCCTTCGCATTTGTATTAGTGGCAGTAAGTGTTTCTCTTGAACATGGCACCCCATGTTCGTCCATTGAATCTGGGTTTGGAAATCCATTTTTCTCTCGTCTGACTTGCTACAAGGTCATATCTTGGGTTGTCTTTGATTCAATGCTACCAAGACCATTGTCATGTTGTTCATATGTTCAAGAGAAGTCCAAACAATCCCTCCATTGAGTTAGCCATCTGCAGTTGTCAATTCTTACCATGTCGGCCTTCTCTGTGTCCGTTTCAAATCATATTCATACTTTGACTTACCCTAAAAAATTGTTACTTATTTCATTTCATTGATGGGGTATACATCAAGGCCCTCCTATGATGAGTCTTTTTCCGTCCACTCCAACTCATTATTCGGGAATAAGACTTAGAAATCATTTAGTACCTTAGAACCTGCATGCCTTAATGGTAGGTCTCTTCGCTTTCAACACTGGACTCACATCATTGGTCCCTGATCGAGAGATTCCGCTGAGTGTTTGACTTCAACTCATTTATTCACATTCATTCAGATTGTACTTAGGTACCTTGGGAGTCATTGACATCAATGGTGATTTCCCTCACACTTGTTAACAGTTTTTATCAATGACTGGTAATCAAGTGGTTTCTACCCTGTTCGAATTCAACACATGTAATCACATGGCTAGATTCATACTTTCAGATGATGGGATTGAAGACCCTGGGTCTCATCTTTTTGGTCAAGGTTGCGATGGATTATTTATGATTTGTATCGACACATAGATCCACTTTGTATGTCGCGTGGCTATGTCCTAATCTAAGTCTTCTAAAACATAGATCCATAGTGTATTCCTCGTGGCTATGTAGCATTTTGATGACATGGATCCACAGTGTATGATTGGTGGCCATGGCCTACATTTGTGATTTCATTCATTTGTGGTCTGAGCATGGGAATGCCTGCCTCAGAACTAGTATTATATTCTGCATATGCTTGATTGTTTGCAGGTTTCCGATTAGGTGCGATCCTTATTTCTGACACACACACGCATTTTACAAAGTATTTTGGTTGTCATGAGTTCCAGCCTCATACTTTGGGGGGCATTCTGTTACACATTATTTTGGTCACTCTGGTGATGTATCTACAATTATGTGTTCAGCATCTCATAAGGACCTTTTGCCCGAGAAAAGTGACTATTGTCTTCTTCTACAAAACATATTTTTAAGATGAGTTCGCAGGTTCCATGTATTGTAGGGCGCAAAAACCCTAATTCTCACAGACTACTCTATTCTTGGATTGCTAGGTGTTCACAGTTTGCTCTATAAGCAGGGTGCGAACTTGCTTCAAAGCTTAAAAGGGAGAAGAGGTTACGAAGGTTCTAGAAGAGGATCTTCTAGAAAATGAGTTGGCATTCGCATGGTTGGCATCCTACTGACTTCTCAGATTTATTGGGATCATCATCATCCCCTTAACCATCCCTCCTTCTCCTATATAATGACAGGTTTCTCAAGGAAGAGGTTAAGCAAGATTGAATAGAGAATTGATGAAATAATATATTCAGAATTGTGTGAGGAATCTTGTTTGAATTGATGCTTGAGGCCTCTATTTGTCCATCAAGCCATAGTGGATCTTCTTCATGCAAGTGTGGAGCAAGTGTGTGTGTTGGAACGAAGGACCACTGAAAGGAATCTTGCGACATCAAGGCAATCTGGTTGTATCTTCTACTTTCATTTAATATAATACAGTGGTATGTCCCTTTCCCATAAAATCACTCTTATTTTATTACATGACTCCTTGATCACATGTTTAGGTCTTCATTGAATGTATTATTGTTGCTTTCACCTTGGTCAATTTGTGTCCTTGTAGATCTGATATCACAAGGCTACCAAAGCGAAGCAGGGACAACAAAGACATAAGGAAGCGATATCTAAAGGTATGTCACTTATTCCTTCTTCAATGACAAATTCAATGATTGTAACTTAGGGGAAGCGTCATGCCCTGCCCTGTTTTGTTCTAGATCTAGGTGGATCTAGGGAGATCTGTTAGTGTCTGCATATCCTGATTTATCCTATAACAAGCATCATCGATATTACTTGTTTAGCATATAATTTGGTACATGATGTATGGGATGATACAATTGAGACACTTGTTATGATGCTTGATTGATTGAAATACATGGTTGTGGAACTTAGTTCATGTTGGAGGCATATCATGAGTGATATGACACTTGTTTGAGGCACATGGTTGGCATGTTGGTAGAGGAATATGTTTGATACACTCCATTAATGATATCTTATGGAATATTGTATGGTATTGATGTACATGGGTGTTGTGCATGGTGGGCACACAATATGGCACAGGATGTACTTGGTTGATGTTTTGTTCATGATTATCTATTTCATTGTTGACATATCTTTCTCTTCATGATGTATGGTATGGCACAAGTTTGATGCATGGATAGGTCCAAGGATTGTCATAGGAAGAGCGGATCATTCTTGAAGTAGTTGATCTATGTTCTAGTTGATCAGTGGTAGTATATTGTTCATATTGTAGAGAATATAGGGGGAGACATACCCATAGGGGGAGTCATTATTATTCCATTGATTCCAGGAAGAAATATTTATCAGATGCAAAGATAAATACTTGGAAAAATAGCCCTCTACTTGGATAAAGAGCACAGAGGCATGGTTTTAGGAGGAGAAATGGTCACAGGGGGAGCATGAGAGATATGTCTTCAGCATTACATTAGAGTGATATCCCTTGTATAAAAAGGGAGAGATTATTCAGAGAAATATCAAGGCATCCAGGCAGGGGGAGCAACCCCAAGGAGAGTTCAGGTAGGGGGAGCATCCCCAAGGAGAGAAATACCCTTTTCCATTGATGTCAAACGGGGAGAGATGATCACATTGATGTGATTGAGATGACTATTGATGTAGAGAAATTCCTTGTCTACATGTTTCCATCCATGATTGGAGTTGACATCAATGTTGGTATTGCCATCAATGCCAAAGGGGGAGATTGTTGGATCATGTTGTCATTGATGCCAAAGGATTGATGTCAATGGTCAAAGGAAAAATGTCTTTAGGAACAATGTCTTGTCATAGTATATTGATGTAGTTGTATTGTCATTATTGTTCCTGAGATTAAACTTAAGGCTCAAAGAGTAATGTTAGGCATCGGGAATGTTTAAAGAGAATGTTTTAAAAGAGTTCTTTTTCTACCTTTAGTTATATAATAAATGATCCTTAAATGAAATTAATAATAGGACAATATAGAGGCCTTATTTCATTGTCTGAGTCACAATTATAATATCAAATGGTGTGGGATAAACTTACAAAACTGTTAAACAAAGCTAGACATCAATGGCAGATGAATCTCACTTTGTTTGCGGTAGAATAAAGTAAAGAGTGCACCCTTGAACAGGATATGAGATGTAGTAATTCAAATAGCTTGCAGATCTTGTATTACTTACAGTAAATACAGAGGAAAAATTGATTACTTAACGAATTGTTGATCTAATGTGATTACAGTATTTTTGATACTAAATTGCAATCAATCGATTATCAAGGAATTACGTAAGAAAATTTGGAGATGTGGAAACACAAAAGAAGCACATAACTCAAACTGAACATAATTTGGAATCTCTGTCTGCACTTGTATTAATACTAAAAAGGGAGATTTTCTTATATTACATCCAACAAGAAGCAACCATGAATAGACCTTGAATCTATGTATTTATGCAAAACTGTCACAACTCAAAACGGTTGGACTTATTTCAATAAAAAATAGCTTATATCTAAATAAGACAATAGTATGTAAAATCTGATGAGCTCCGCTGGCGTTCTCCTTTGTCTCTTCATCTACTGGGAAAAATTCCTCTTTCCTTTAGTCCCTTAGGATGGACACAGCTTCCTTCCAGACTCCTTGGTAATTCGACATATTGTCCTGGCCATTTTCATATGTTGACATATGTCCCTCAAGATACGCTCAACAATACAATGAGACACAGTCGGGATTAGGGAGGAATGACAATTGAATGAGTAGCACTACATGGCTCATCAAGGAATGTATAACAAGCATGAAAAGATTAATTTTTTGTGGGAAGGATGACAATGGAACAGGTGTATGATTATGAATAAGGGATAAGTGAATATTAGAATGTGAATGAATGAAATAAGTGGTTGAAGGAAGGTGGAAGGTAGGGAGGGTAAAAATAAAGGGCACTGTGCAATGTCTTCTTACTTGATTCTAGTTGTGCTTGCTTTCCCATGTTCAATACATCGGTTGCATCTATCCAATAATCTCACCACGAACCTTGAGGGCTCAATTGTTTCATTTACTTCAAAAGTAAATAATTTCCTCTCTACCTGAGGCAACTTTTCTTGGATCTTTCTTATTTCCTGAGCGGTGACTTGGAACTGTGAGCTTGGACTTACCAGCCATTTATTTATCCCAATAATTTCAATTTGGCTCATTTCCTGAATGGCTGCTAGAGTTTCTTCTTTTCTCTTTCTGGAATTCTGTTGGTTCATTTCAATATCAATTTTCCCCAAGGCTTCTGAGATGTTAGTCCCTTTGAAATCAACTAGATTCTTATTTAGTGATGACAACGCTTCCAAGAAAGCGTCCTTTACCTCCCTGGATAATATTTTGCTTTCTGGCAAATTCGTTTCCCAAACTTTCAGGGACATATCACCTCATAATTGTTCAGAAGGAGAGAGCAGAGGAAAATCAGAAACATTGGCTTTGTGCACCAATATGACAGCTTCTTGAAACCTGTCTCGGGTTGAGAGAGATTGTATTTATTTAATATAGATTCCATTTAGAGAAAGGTATGCTGCCTGGTAGAACTTCCGGATGGAATCGACTTTCGTGAAAAGTTCCTGTTGGGCCATTTCCAACTTTTCATTTATTTCTATTGCTTGAGTTAGGAAGGTCGAGATGTAAATTGAGGTACCTTCAGTCAGCTTCAACCTAGCCTAAAATTGTTCTATCAATTCATCACGCTGAGTGACCAATCCTTGGTTGATTACCAAACTCTGCTAGAGATCGTCAAGGTTCTCCTGCAACTGTTGGATTTGTTATCGATCATGATCTCTGATTTGCTCGAAGTCTCGGCTCATCCTATTCCCGGTAAGTTGTTCCATGGCATATATTTGATTTTGCAAGTTCTCCACCAATAATCTCTTCTATTGTAGTTTCTCGGCCAAATTATCCACATACCATTGATTTGTAGTGGCAAAAGCACCCAATGAACCTGCAACTTCTTTCGCGAATTCTGGGTCATCTCGATCATTCTCGTCGTACAAAATCCTCTGCCTTTTAGATATCAATCCATATGTCTAGTGTGATTCCCATTTAACAATAACCTTCTATTTTCTGCTAAAAAATAAATCCAAGGGAGGCATTTCTTCGGGCGATATGGGGGTAAGATCATTCACAAAAACAATTCAAGATTAGGGGTCATGAAGCTGGATTGCAGAGGTGGAAATGATGTAATGGGAGTGTCAATATCCATAGAATGTTGTTATATTGTATTTGAGGTGCCAACTGGGGTAGTTGGTGATGAAGGAGGCGTATTTTGTCCCTTCTTCAGGAAATCCTCGAGTTGGGATTTTTCCTAGGGGCCTAACTGGCTTGACAATTATGTTTCTAATTTTTGTGTCAATTCCTCTGAGCTCTTCATGGATTCCTTGACTTTATGCTTACCATAGTGAATGGATTCAGAACATGTTGACCTATCTTCCTGAGAAGGGGGAGTGGCTACTTGCTCCCCTTGTAGTACCTTCGGTAGGATATTTCTTTTGTGCCTTTGGAAACTAAGGAAACCAGCTTGTTGGTATGGGGGCAGGGTTTGGAATATGTATTGTACCTCTTCATAAGACCTAACTCCCCTGAAGATTTCGTCATACAGGAAATTTTCATGTACATATATTTTCATGATGAACTGGGCTAGGTGGCTTTCCACAATCTTGTGTGGATTGTGTATTTTGAATTCAATGTCAACCACATTGACATTGTCCAGAGCCACAGACTCCACTTTGGAGTGACCAAAATATAGTAATGAAAACATGCCAACTTGAATAGGGAAAGTCGGCCATATGTTTTTCTGTGTTGCCTTCAATTCTTTGTTGATGCCTCATTTTACTTTCTAGTAGGCCACTTCTCTACATACAAGTCGATCTAGTAGAAATAGCGAGAGAGCATGGGGAGGGACAGATCACCCAAAAACTTTGATATAGGAGAAGTTCTCCTCAATGAACCAATCTGCTAGCTTACCCATATTCCCCATAATCCAGTCTGAAATTCAAGGAGGTGGGTGGCCATACATGGCTATGTGAATGGGGATCACAACATTGTGGTAAATTTCATAAAAGAAATCCTTGGATTTTTCTTCCCATAGCTTGGGATGGTAGAAATGAATGGGCTCGACACTAGTCAAAGTCCAGCTCCAATTCATCAATGGGAAAGGCGTCACGAAACAGATGGCATCCATGATATATGATGACATATAAAAGGGGTCAGGTTGTCCCTTTGACTTTGCTACTTTATAGTCTGCAATCTATTTTTCCAAGTTATCAGACAGTGTTTTTGCCCAATTGAAAGTAAAACCCTCTACTACCTCATGCATGGTGGATACCCATTCCACCGAGAAATGTGTGGGACTCTTCTTTCTAAACAATTGACATAGCATCGAGGCTACATACACCATGGGAACATCTAGATACATTGTGGCATATAAACCATGAGCATCGGTTCTAAATCTCTTCAGGTTCCCCCACCAAGACTTGATTATATTGGGATATTTCCTAGCGTACTGGATGCACTCCTTTTGCTCGAACTCCAGAATGAATGCAGCATTGAATGTATATCTAGGATTAGGGGAGATATTTTACATTACTTGCATATTTTCTGGTCGGAAAGAGCTGACAACGACCTTCTGGTGGCTTACAATTCTCCTGGTATGGATGTCAACATGCTCCAAGGCCCAACTTATCATGTCGTTATAAGGCATGGGTCTCGGTCGTGCTGCTATTTTGTGTAGTTCCGACTGCGCTATATGTCCAAGTTTAGTTGCATAAGTATCGTCTTCTTTTTCAGCAGAGTCCTCTAGACAGTTGATGATTTCATGTTCTATAACCTTGAACACTTGCATCCAAGATTTAACAGTGTCCATGGCTCACGGCGTAGTGTCCAACAAAATGTCTGCATTTGTGTTTGAATCCTCACCAACCGCATCAAGATTTTTCATCATTTTCCGTGGTGCCATAATCTCTATGAAATCAAGTGAGGTTACCTGTTATAGAGAAAATCTGTGAGCTTTTCAAACTTATAAAATCTTGCTAATTGCGGAAGGTGAAAATGAATTCGAAATCCAAGTGCTTTTATTCAAATTAGATACATTGATTTTCGTATAGCTTCACTGAAGAAAAATTTATTAACTTTAATGGAAATGTCTACTTGGAGATCTGCAATCCACGTTTGAATCATTACCCTAAATTAGTCATAAATGCCATTAATATTTGGCGGTTTGCGTTCAGGAGTTTTAGATGAGACAGAGTGAGAATTTCTTGAATCCCACATCTGCAAAGGTTAATCCTTGGATAATCACTTTTAAATTCTTAATTAATCATGTTTAAAAGGTGTGTCAATTTCGAGTGTTTTGAGAGTTCGAACTTCAGGAACTTTAAATGTAGCTCGAGAGGTAATTCCCAAAACCCGAAACTATGAAATGATTAATTATCTAGTAAAAGTCTTAATTAATCATATTTAACTTTAAGCGTTTCAAAAATTTGGACTTCAGAGATTTTAGAATATGATACAGGGTAAGCGTCCGAACTCCGAACTGAGAAGTCATTAATTATATATTGACCATGATTAACTTGATTAATTAACATTTAGTACTTCGGCATTTTGATATTTCGGTGATTCATGCCTTCATTCTTTGTTAAACTCCCGAAGGATCATCGTCCGTAGTGGCATGTTATGGATGACATCATTCTGGACGATGTGTCTAGGAAAGGGAGGTGCCATGTGTTAACTTAGGGAAGACTCAAAGGTACACGTGTACTATGACTCATGTCTTTTAAAGGTTTAGGAAAAACAATGAGTAGACACTTTCAGATTTCGGAGCTTCGGGGTTTTTATTGTTAAGACTTATTGCAACATCCGAAGTGCGGAGCTCCGAAACAACCATTATAGATTTACCTCTTTAAAACTTAGGTGGCTCCAAAACTTCGGAGGTATTAGGATCATTCGATCAAAAGGAAAAACTTTTCAACAGAGGATATCTTGCGCGCCTTATAATTTTCCAATCTGTAAGGGAATTTGATTAAAAATTGTAAGTCATTTTCTAAATTATCGTTCCCTTTGGGAAAAAATGTACTTTCATGAGGTGAGGAATATAAATCTCAATAGTTTAGAATTATACATGTTCCAACATAGGCTCCATCTGGGGATCGTGTCTCACTATGAGATGCGGAAGAACACTAGATCGAGTGCCTTTATTGGGAGAATGGATTCATTACTGCAGTTCTGGGAAACACTTTCATGGATTAATCATACAGAGAAAAATTGAACTTCAGCTAAATCTTAGAAAACCTTCAAAACACACCTAATCATTTATCTCAAGTTAGGAAATTTAAAATTTCCCTTTCTTAAAAATAAGTTTGGATTTTCTTAAGATAATTGAAACAACTTTAATCGAAATATCAGACTTCTATCGGCTTCCTTCGTGTCAAGGTTAAGTAGATGTAATAATTTATTTAGGGAATCCCTCGTCAGTTCAGAATGTAAATATTATCGAAAAGATAATTAGTTGTCAAAGTATGTTTTGTAGATATGTATGACATCCATACATATATCATAGATATTTCTTCACTGCCAGCGAGCTTGTTCAATACCCCGGTGAAGTTATCTACTTCTCCCATTGAATTTCCTTACATCACTTCAATTAACACTTTTGCATTTTTCTGAGATGAGGGCAATCATTACATGAATTTCCTTTCATCATCTCTTTTGGACAAAATGGGGGCAATCAAATTTCAAATTTCCTTTCACCATTTGTCTTGGACTAGATGGGGGCAATCAATCTATATGTATCATACAAGGGATGACATTTGCTTAAAATTTTAAAAGCAAGGTCTGTCATAATTTTTTAAGTATACTCTAAAACTAATTGTCTCCCAATCTTCAATACACTTTCTCCTATAGGGAATATTTTATAGGGATTTTGAATTTTAGGGGTCAACCTTGAGCGAATTAGTCAGTTTAAAATCCCATAGAAGAGCTAAAGTTATCAGGATTAGCCTAGACATACTTTCTTTTAGTTAAAATCAAAGGAATCATAAATATTTTCGCCTAATCTCATTTTGAAGATATGTTTTTAAGTTTTCAGAGTCAAGGTGAATTTCTTTCTTTCTATGAAGACTAGGGAAAGGATAGCAAAATTCAGAACAGAATAAAAGCTCGGGGATAGGCAAAATAAAATAGAACTAAGACTCAAAGGTTCTAATGCAAAAGAATCCCATTCCCAAACAAGTTTGTTTCTTGATTTTCGAGCCTCCCTTTTAAGCCCTTTTTATTTTTATTTTATTTCTTCTTTTATTTGATTTTTTATTTCATTTTCATTTTATTCAAAGAAGGCTTCAAAATTAATCTGTAATATTCATACTTTTCTGATCTTTGATCGGGTGACAATATCTATATGAGTGAAACCCCCTTTACATCCAATAGATTTCTTTAAAATTTCAGCTTGGACTAGTGGGGTAGGAGTTTATACCTCAAATTTCCTTTATATTTTCAATCAAGCAAATCATCAATTTATCACTTGTTTTGAGAGAAAGAAAATATTTTGAAAACTGAGTGTTGGATTCTGATACATACTTATCTCTCAACTAACAATAAGTATTCTTCACAGAAACAAAAATGGGAAATGTCAAAAAATTCTACAGAATAGAAATGATATGTGGTACAAATGCTTTTATATTTTTCTTTCATGATGTCAAGTAAACTTGGTTTATTTACAACAAAAGTAAAATTTGGATAGTTTACAAAAGGAAATAAAATTGTAAATCAAAACAGGAAACCAAAACCGGTATATACAATGGGAATCTGAAATATGACTATTGCATAAAATGTTTTAGGTAACCCCCGTTGATAGGAGCGTCAAGAATTTTTCCATCGAGGTTTTCTAGTAAGAAATATTTTTTCCCCTCCGCAACTGCAATCCTAAATGGTCCAAACCAGATATGGTTGAACTTGTGGTGTTTCCCCACATCTTCTTTCTTAACGTCTCATTTCAAAATTAAATCACCAGGAAGAAACTCCCTATATTTATCTTTTTTATCGAAAAGGGCCTTCATATTATCTTGGTACTTTTGAAGTTTGTCATTTACTTTGGCCCTATTTTGCTGGAATTCGATTATTTGATTTATCCTTCTTCTAATATCATTTGGATATTCATTTGAATCCTTCCAAAGCTTCATCAAAGGAAGATAAATATTGATAGGAAGGACAACGTCAGTACCATAAACCATTTGAAAAGGGGACATACCTANTCTTGTTAGACGATTCGGCCAACCCATTCCCCTGAGGATAATAGGCTATAGAATTCCCTAACACAATGTTGTATTTTTGGTATAAATTGACCATTTCCATAGATTTGAAATCTTGGGCATTGTCAGTGACTATTTTTCGAGGACAACCAAATATCGATAGGATGTTCTCTTCCAAGAAGTTAATGACTATCGAATCTGTAGCGTTTTGAGTTGGAATGGCTTCAACCCACTTCATGAATTAATTGGTAGCAGTTAAAATCCATTTATGTTGGGTGCTTGACTGCGGATGGATTTCTCCGATGAAATCTAGACCCCATTTTTGAAAGGGATCTTCTGCTTTGACCGAGATTAAAGGTAGTGCAGGGAGATTTTTCTTACTAGAGAATAGTTGGAAAGATTTGCAAGCTCTGACCTTGGCATTCACATCAGTAAATAAATTTGGCCAATAACTCTTGAATTTTATCTAACCATCGTCCTCTCTTTCCATAACTGTCTGTTTGAACCAATATGTCCTTGACAACACTTGTTGGCATGTAAGCAATTATTTTGGAATGCAACACATATGTCCTGAAATCTTTGAGAGATTTCACCATTGTGTAAGATTGTTTTTCAAGTATATCATATTTTAATTCTGGTTCCCTGAGACTTTTACTAAAAAAGGCTATTGGTTGCTCAAAACCTTCTTCGTTATTTTGCAAGAGCATCGTTGCGATAGTATGTTCAGAAGTGAAAGAGAAGATCAAGAATTCCTTAGTATAGTCTGGCATGGCTAACACTGGTGTTTCGCCTATAGATTTCTTGACTCGCTCGAAAGACGCTTTGGCTTCTGTAGTCCACTTCACTTATCTGTCCTTTTTCAACATATCTATGATCAATTTAATTATTTCAGCAAAATTGGGAATGAATCTTCTCAAAAAATTGATCTTTCCTAAAAAAAGATTCAATTTCTTTTATGTTCCTTATTAATCATTTCTATAGCCTCAACTCGTTTAGGGTCAACCTTGATTCCTTCTTTTGACACTATATGACTCAATAGCTTACCTTCTTGCATAGCGAAGTGTGATTTCTTAGGATTAAGAGACAAACCGAACTTTCTGCATTTTTTGAAGGTCTTCCTGAGGTGTAGCAGGTGTTTTGCATCAGAGTTAGAAAAAACCGTCAAATCATCAAGATAAATAACAACAAATTTGTCTTTCTTACCGACAAATTCCATGTCCATCGCTCTCTGGAAAGTAGCCCCTACGTTCATCAAACCAAATGGCATTTTATTGTACATGAAAGTTCCCCATGGAGTGGTAAACGCAATCTTTTCTTTGTCGTCTTCATGGACAACAATTTGATTATTTCCAGAAAAACCATCAATCATGGACATTTTGTTAGCTCCAACTACTTTTTCTAGAACATGATCCATTTTTTGTACTGGGTAGTTGTCTTTGAGGGATGACCGATTTAAGTTTCTGAAATCTACACAAAGCCTTATTTCGCCATTTTTCTTTCTGACGGGTACCAAATTTTATACCCATTAGGAATACCTAAGTGGAATGATAATCTTCGCATCAAGAAGCTTCTTGACTTCCCTTTCTATCACTGGCAGGAGGATAGGATTTATATGTCTAAGTTTCTTCCTGATTTGATACCATGTTTCAAATGAATCTTGTGTTCAATAACAGAGGTATCATAGGTTTTTAGATAATCATAGGACCATGCAAAAACATCTTTATACTTTCTAAGCAACTCGACATACTTATTCTTCATTTGGGATGGAAGGTATTTAGATATCTTGACCAGTTTAGGATCTTCTTTAGTTCCTATATTACAGTCTTCAACTTCCTCGGGTTAAGGACGTAAGGTAGACTTTAAAGGAATGTCATCCTGGTCAAACAGTATTTCTAAAGGAATCGGGCCTCTGGGAATCTGATTGTTCTTAAGCACGATCATACGGTGGTTTGCGATCTTGTCTTGGAATTTTTCGGGGTCTTCACCTTCTTGCATAATCCAAGTGGGATCATTCTGGTTTTTCTGATCTATGTGAGTTTCAGAAAACTCATCATCATCTCCAGGATCTGTTTAATTTGTTCGTCATCCTCGAACAATTTCCAATGTTGGATGTTGTTCTGGGACAAAGGTCTTCTTGGCAGCCAACCCAATTGTTTTTTTGATTGCTCTCAAAAACCTGCCTACACCCCTTGTCGTATTACGACAAGTCATTGTCGCATTGTGCTAATAGACATTCGTCTCTTTTTTGCAACCATTACAATTCAATTTCGACTCAGTTTTCACAACTGCAAGTGTGAAAACACCTCTTTCGTTGATTAGACCGTCGTCGTCTTTGGTTGATTTGTTGGTTGATACTTGATCACTGGTTTATCGTATGATTGCTAAAGGTTTTATCAGGCTTATGTTCTTGATCATTATCTTACCTTGATTGCGCATTTGGATATATTTCATTGTTAAACATTTGGG
>JASDQU010252261.1:0-16228 GCA_032191745.1 Picea mariana
GTTTTAAGTGGTTTTTTGAGGATTTATTCAGCATGGCTTTGGCTAGGAAGAGGCATGAGTTGGCCTGATGCCAGGTAAACCTGTGTGGTGCATTTTAGGGTTATAACAACCATGCACGCAACTCTTCATCCTCTCCATCAATTATGTTCTTCTACACTTTTCCATATGTCAATTGTCTCTATGATGAGCCTTCATTCCACTAGCAATTATCTCGAGACTCTTCATCTACTCTGGAGATCACCCTGAAGCTCTTCGAATTCTCTGGTAGATACCATCAGTCCGTTCTAGTAGTTACATAGAGAATATTTGCACGCTCATCCTTTTGTCATTGTTTCCCTTCCTGAGAAAACTACACAGTGGGTGCTAGCTTTTCTGGCTAAGTGCCTTCCTTTCACGTGACCACGAACTTTGATCAGATGCCTATCTCTTTTAATTCCATGTCTGTCACAAAATTCTTTGAAATTTATTGATATAAATTCTCCTCCCATGTCTAAGAGAATTACCTTTAACTTCCTTCCTTTCTAATTCTCAACTAACGCCTTAAACTTTTTGAACTTCTCAAACACATCATTATCTCAAAAAGGAAACCCATGTAAGTCCAGAGAAGTCATCAATGGCCATCATAAAGTAACTTTCTCCTCCAGTTCCTTCCTTTCGTGATGGTCCACATAGATCCATATGAATAAGTTGAAGTGGTTTCTCTAAATATGTGAAACTCTTCAATTGGAATTGAACGTGAGTCAACTTCCCCATTTGAGAGGATTTTCATACAAAGTTATGAGGCTTAGATATTTTTGGAAGATATTTCACAACACCTTCATTATTCATCTTGACAATATGATCAAAATTTAGGTTTCCAATCCTTCTATGCCATAACCAAATTTCATCAAATTTTCTTAAATGGCATTCCTCCTTATATTCCTTTAGAACATAGACATTGTTTTCAGTTCTAACCCCTTTTGCAATCATCTCTCTTGTGTTCATTGTTTTTATTTTACAATCTTTGGAAGTGAATGTGACTTCACATTCTCTGTCACACACCTGAATGACACTAAGAAGATTATTCTTTAATCCATCAACAAATAACACATCTTGATCTTTGTATCTTCCATTACCTAAGCTTACTAGACCTTTACCTCTGATCTTTCTTGGAGCTTCATTTCCAAAGGTCACATTTCCTGATTTACTTTCTTTGAGTGATAGGAACTTACTTTTGTCACCTATCATATGACTCAAGCATCTGCTATCACTATAGTAGGGGTTCTTTTGTCTTTGACCTGCCAACACTAATCCACACTTGTTATCTTCTTTCTTCTTCCAAGCATTGACGTTTTCAGCTCTGTGATTTGAAACTGGCTTATAGTTCATTAGGAGACAGTCTGCAACTTTATGTCCATAATTATGGAAAATGTAACATTCTAGTTCATTGAATAAAGGATCATAATGATTGTTATACTTAATATGCGTCCTTTTCCCGGCTGTTGGGTTATGAAAAAGGTACAAATATCATCCTTATTCCCACAGTTTATGATATAATCTTGATTGACTTTTTAATTAGAGATAAAAAAAATAGAAAATGATTAATATGTCTTCTAGTGATATTATTGAAGTTATATTGAATAAATTCGAAAATATGATTGGAATTGTTTGATTCTGTTACAGGTTTGGATAAAATAGAAAATGATATCTTGAAAGATGCATGAGCTACTTGAGGTTGAGGAATTTTGGTGCAAAGCAGTTTTGAAGATGATTGATTTTCTATATTGTAACTTTATAATAGTAAAGAAATCTTGAGGATCTCTCGATCCTCAGGATGGCTTGATTTACTCAGATTATTGTATATATAGAGGATAATATATCCTAAAAAGACAATCTAGGAATTGTGTTCAAGTATTCAGAACTCATAATTACTCTGCGCAAGAAGTTTTTGTGAATGTTGTACTAGCTATAAAATCAATAAAAACTTTGATCGTTTTCACCATTTCTACATACTAAGTTTCTAGTAGTAGTGCTTCTAAGGACCAAGGGCACAGTCTAAAGGAGCTACTATATCAAGTTGTAATTGTATCAGTTTGCTTTATGTTTTATGATTCAATTCTCTTTTGCAATAGTTAAGATGAATGCATAAGTGTGTTAATGATTTTATGTTGTTTGTGTACAGAAGATAGACATTTCTCTCGAGTGTAATGATTGTTGTTCCAACTTCCATTATTATAGTTTGTTGCTTGACAGTTCCTCACATTTTCATATGCATTGATCCTTTTACTTAGATTTGCATTTGATGTTCCTTTCAATTAAGTTACAATTGTCATTCCTTTCAGTTAAAGTTACAGTTGTTTTTCCTTTTCGTCAAGTTATATTTGTTGTCCCTTTTGATTAGATTACAAATTGTTATTTCTTTCCATAGTATAGAGTAATTCGCTATTTCCTTTCCAGCAATTCGATTCATATTTAATAGTTAATTCTACAAGTCTTTAATTAGATTCAATCAGTGCTTCTTAGTTAAATGAATTCAATAGATTAGTTAGTTCCCTTTCATTCATAACATGTTATTAATTATATTTCAATTATGTTAAGTAAGATCTTAGTCTTAGAATATTTCATGAACATTTGAGGAACTTGATTGTGGATAAACTCATGTTTGCTTTAACTACGTGATTTAATCCTCTACAAGCTATCTACATAGATTTTACTGATATTCTTGAGATGAGATACGAATCCTCGGGTCGATAAATTAATGTTAAACTAAGGTTGTTTTTAGACATCTTTAGAGTCCAACATTTTGGCGCCATTTCTGGGGAGAATGTCAAAGGTAGCATAGGTTGTGTCTCTGGAGGACTAGGTATTGAAGACAGAAGGTAAGAGCCTATGCAAGCAATAAGTAAGATGCGTATGCCAACGCTTACCTCCATTTGACACTTAAGAGGTCATATAGGTGTTTATTTTTGAATTTTGTTTTGTGTGAAGTGTGTATGATTAAGAAGAAATATCTTGAAAAATCAAAACCCCCACCAAAGACTACCAAAGCCCAGGGCTCGATGCTCTCTGGGAGAGGTAATTTCATAGACAACATCATCTGAAAGGTTGAATCTCAAGATTTGGTCGAACCTAGGAAAGGACCCATCTGAATCCCTCAGGCAACATTTTCACCAACTACAACCAATGCTAAGATTCATAGAAAAAATGAAGGGATTGAGAAAAGATTTGAAAGCACAGACCTTCCACCCCTCAACCCTTTAGACAAGGAGAAAGGAGAAGGAGAAGGAGAAACCAGCGGGGTTTCCAAGGAAAGCCCATCACCATCCCCTGATCCTAAATCTCCTATAAAAGAAGAAGGCATACCCAAAATCCCAGATAGAGGGAGTGCAATCAAATCCCCTAGAGGATCAAATAATCAACCACCTTGAATAGAACACCTAGATCAAAAAAATTCTAAATATTTTTGGCACATTTTCAATCAAATGGCGCAACCAAATCAACAATGACCCCATACCTCCACATTGGAATATCCGATAGTTGATCCAATCACCAATGCTCCCATGAAAGAAATCCCCCTACAAAACCTTCCAACCTTCCATGGATTAATTTCAGAAGACCCAGATGCATTCTTATTTGAGTTCAATGTCCTATGTAGAGGGTATGATTACACCTCTGAACCCAAACAATTAAAACTGTTCCCCTCTACCTTGAAGGGGGTAGCTCTATGTTGGTTTATGGGATTAGGAGGTGGAACCATTAACTCATGGGATGAGATGAAACAAGCCTTGTTGACAAAATATCAGGATTATTGTAGAACCAGGGACCTAAAAGATGAAATCTTTCAAATGACTGCAAAAGAAAATGAATCATTAGAAGAATATGTTGAGAGATTTCAGTATAACTTGCAGAGATCACCCTATGGTACATTACTAGGTGAAGTACTTAAATCAACTCTGCTTAAACATATGAAGGATGAATGGGTTGAAACATTTAATTTAATAGGGATGGGTGGAATTTATCAATAAACTTATGATAACATCATTTTATTATGCATCAAGTGATCACGAGGAAGTACACGGACCAGATTAGGAATGCAAACTTCCCTAACCAAAAATAACAACATTACTAGTGGGGGCATTATGCGATATGAAGTTGGTAATCTCTTAGAAAATTTCAAAATAGATATTTTGTGCATTTTGACTACATAATTGGATGTATTGCAGGCCAAACAAAAACAAGCAGAAGCAGAACAAACTTTGGCCATATTTTTCCGTATATGTATAAAAATGCATGCTCCAATGGAATGTCCTTTGGATGTGGTTTGGGTTTGCGCTATTTGTTCCAATGATCATGACACGAAGAAATTCCCATCACTGTCGGGACTGAAAGCTGTCTTTAGAGGAGAAAAAGAGGAAACATAACCATTATATTTGATGGCTCAACGTCATCAATGGTAGGCTCACCCTCCAAATACACTCCAGGACTTTTCTGGGCAGTATAATCAGCAACAAAATTCTAGTAATACATGGCAGAAATAGCCGTTTACTAATCAGAACTGGTAGTCCCAACAATACCCACCTGCAAATCCCACTTGGCCAAGCCAACCACCGAAAAATCTGATCTGGTAGAATCAACCACCTGGAAGTTCCACCTGGACTAACTCACAATACCCCACCTCATCCTGGAAAAACTCAAATAGCAACCCCTACCCCCCGCAGTGGCCTAATACAACTGCCCAAAACCCAAATTGGAACCAGAATTGGCAGTGCCCCATGGGGATAAACAACCAACCCATGGGGAAAGCCCCTCAAACCCAAGCCACGTTGCAAGCTCCACTCCAACTACCCCAAAAACCTTAATCACAATTGCACCCTCAATTACCAGCCCAACCCCACCCAAATCCTAATAATAGACCAGCTCAGTTCATCCAGATTATGGAGAATGGGGAAGAGGAGACCAAATCAATAGGGTGAAACAAACTCCAATTGAGATTCGGGCATATAATCTCTCCTGAGGAAAATAATGTTTTCCAAGAATAGGAAAAGGAAAATAACAAACAACCAACAATAAATCCCTTGAATGTGGTAATAAAGGAAGAAATCAAGCAGGGGGGAAACACATTTGAGTCACAAGATCCTGATAAGGATGCAACTCCCTCCCCTCTGTTCCCTGAAATATTGATGATAGAAAAACCTGGCATCTATCCTAACTTCAACATTGTAGGGAAACTCAAGAATTTATATGTCAAGATCCCACTCCTGTGGGCTCTACAATGCATTCCAATATATGCAAAAACAGTCAAGGAACTATGTGGGAGGAAGCATGTTAGGAAAATTAAAAATTCATCATCAACAGTTCATGTAGTGGGAGCCTTATCTAATCTACTTCTAGGTAGACAAGAAGCAGACATATATTCAGATCCAAGGAATCCCATAGAAACAATTCAGTTCCAGGGTTATTCTTTTCCAAATACACTAGTTGATTTGGGGGCGACCATCAATATCCTGAATATAGAAAGCTACAACACCCTGGGTTTTGACTCCTTCGAACTCACCCCCATTATGTTACAATTGGTCGATCGATCAGTGGTTAGACCAGTCGACACACTACATGACATAGCAATCTCAGTCGACTCTTGGGAATATCCAACGGATTTCCTCATCATCAACCCAAGAAGTGGAATCAAAGGGCATCCGTTAATACTGGGTAGACCATGGTTCTCAATAGTGGATACAAACATAGAATGTCGAACGGGTAATATGACAACTTCTAGAGGATGTTTCATGAAAATTATCATCTTATATCCTCCAGCCAAGATAAGCCCGACTTTCATATATCCACAATTGCCACCACCACGGTATCCAGAAAAGGATTTACGATCCTCTCACACGCTAAAAGAAGCTCTTAGACTCAAGAACCAGCTAGAGGATGATGTAATCAATCAGTTTATTAACAACGCAACCACCATGGGTAATCCAACATGCTAGATGCTCCAAGTTGTTCTAGACTATGAAGCACAGGGAGACCCGCTGGAAGATTTAATGGAACAAAAAATCCTGACTACCACTGTTCATAACAACAAATCCATTGAGATCGCACCAGGGAAGTCTCTGAACATCAATTCCAATTTGGATGAGCAACAAAAACAAAAGATGATTCAAGTCCTTTCTAAATACTAGCAATATTTTGGCTGGGAGTATTTTGACATGAAAGGTATTGATCCACAACTCTACACACACCACATTTACATTGAGAAAGATGCCCAACCTATCTAAAAGCTGCAGATAAGATTGAATACCCACCTCAGGGATATTGTTAAATAATAATTACAAAAGCTGTTGGAGATAGATTTTATATACCCTATCTCAGATAGTCGATGGGTCTGTCCATTAGTCATCGCCCCCAAGAAAAATGGGAAATGGAGAATCTACATTGATTACAGGGAACTTAACAAAGCCACTCAAAAGGACCACTTCCCCTTACCTTTCATTGATCAGGTCTTGGATACTTTGGCAGGGAAGAAATTATTTTCTTTCCTAGATGGTTTTAGTGGCTACAATTAGATCCAGATTGCCCCAGAAGATCTTGATAAAACTACATTCACCTACCCCTAAGGTACCTTTACATACAAAGTATTGCCCTTTGGACTATGTAACTCTCCAGACACATTCCAAAGGGTCATTATGAGCACATTAAACAATTTGATTAGTGAAGGGCTTGAAGTTTACATGGATGATTTCACTCCTTATGGTGATGACTTCAATCAAGCATTGAATAATCTGGAGAAGGTACTAGAATGGTGCATTTCTACCAGGTTATGTTTAAGCCATGAAAAATGTCACATGATTATGACAGAAGGTGTGGTACTAGGGCATTATACTTATGCAGATGGAACTAGAGTAGATCCAACAAAATACAGGCAATCCTTAATCTACCTACACCACACACATAAACTAAGGTATGTAGTTTCCTTGGCACTTCTGGATACTATCACAGATTTATGGAAAAATTTTCAAGAACCGCTGCACCTTTACATGCTTTGACTGGTAATGTGGAGTTTCAATGGTCTGGCAAGTGTGATGTGGAATTTCCAGGACTCAATAAGCTAATCTCAACAACACTAATGTTGAGGGGACCAAATTGGAAAATACAATTTCACATCTCCACCGATGCATCAGATATTTCCATAGGCATTGTCCTTGGACAAGAAGAAGACAAGAAACCTTACGCTATTTATTTCATTAGAAATAATATTACTCTAGCTAAACTTAATTATACAGTAACAGAAAAAGAAATTTTAGCTGTTATACACACCATCAATAAATTTCGTCATTATATAACAAGCTATCTAGTTATTATGTATATTGATCATTGTGCTATTAGATATATAGCTAATAAATCGATTTCTAATGGATGGGTCACTCAGTGGTTATTATTATTGCAGGAATTTGACATCACCATCAAAGATCGACCTGGGAGAGAAAATCTTGTCGTAGACTTCCTGTCTTGCATACCCAAACGAGATGACTCCTTAATAGTTGAAGACCAATTTCTTGATGAGCATCTATTTTCCATCACCACAAAGCCACCTTGGAATGCTGATGTGGAAAATTATCTGGCAGCAAAAAAATTACAAGCACATCTATCATCAAGGGAAAGAAAACTGATCGTCCAACATAGCACACGATTCACTTGGATTTGTGGATATCTCTTCCACATAGGAGCTGATCTCCAAATCTGTATATGCGTACAAGAGGACGAAATCTATGATATAATGAAAGAAGGACATGACAAGCCCTGGGGTGGGCACTTTGCAGACCGCAAGACTCGACACAAAATTTTACATATGGGATACTATTTCCCCTCAATATTTAGAGATGCAAATAAATACTTCCAGACCTGCGATAGTTTTCAACGGATGGGAAAACCAGGTCAGGATGATGAAATTCCCTTGAAATCACAAGTAGTCACATAACCATTTGAGAAATGGGCACTAGACTTCGTTGGCCCCTTTAACCCAAAGTCAAATCAGAAGGCCTATATTCTACTTGCAATGAACTACATGACCAAATAGGTAGAGGCAGAAGTCTTACCAAATGCAACAGAAGAAGTAGTCATCAAATTTATTTTCAAATTATTTGTACGCTATGGACTACCCAGGGAGGTAATTACTGATGGGGGGTCACAATTTATAGCTCATAGAATTACCACCACCCTGGAAAATTACCATATTAAGAACAGGGTTACTTCTCCATACCACCCATAGGAAAACGTGAAAGTAGAAAGCACAAATAAGTTCCTAGAGGCAATCCTGACAAAGACTGTCTCAAAAAACTGGCAGAATTGGGCTACTAATATCCCAAATACCTTATGGGATTATCACACAACATGGCGTAACACCAATGGATACTCTCCTTATCACCTAGTCTATCATAAAGAACCCATCTTCCCAATCGAGTTTGAGATCAAGACCCTAAGGATGGACCAAGAAATTGGACTGGATCTAACAAAAGCACATAAAAAATTCCTTCAATGACTCAACGAGTTGGATGAAGCACACCTGACTGTTGTGGAGTGCACAAACATTATTCAACAATAGAGAATGACCTGATACGACAAATATATCAAGAAGAAATCATTCAAGAAAGGTGATTGTGTGCTTCTCTATGATTCCAGATTTCAGCATTTTCTGAAAAAATTACAGACACGGTGGTTGGGACCATATGAAATTAATGAAGTCCATGATAATGGTACTATCACTTTAAGTACCATTGATGGGTCTGGATCTCCATTTATGTTCAATGGACACCGGCTATGACTTTACCATCATCTTCCTTCAAAAGAATCTTTCTACCAAGAAGTAAGTAAGGACCCTAACGTTCAAATTTTGGTTGGATAGGAAGGTATCCCAGCCACTCCAACTCCATAAATGACGAGTTTTGTTACAATGTACATATTGTATATATATATATTTTATATATCTAATTGATTTATTAGTTTTTCTTTCTTTTTCATTTTATGAAATTGACTTGAGAAAATAATAACTAGGGAGGATAACACAATTAGCACTCTTTTCTATTCTAAACTCTTGCTTTATCTTATCACACAGACCATGTCTTTCACAAGAAAATGAATATTTCATGCTCTGCAACAGTAATCGGGGAACTATAATTAACTCACGACATCAACAAACCTTTTGAAATAAACTGACCCATATTAATTGAATGAATTTAGTTGATGACTAATCATCCTTAGATTCAACAAAAATATATTGCCATGGGAAGTTTTCAAAATTACCTATTCAGATGGTTAAAAATTAACATTTGTCATTCCCTTCATGTGATTGTTGTTCCTTTGAGTACCATTTTTGTTCATTTGAATGGAACAATTGTCCTTCCCTTCACGAGATTGTTGGTCCCTTGAGTACCATTGTTGTTCATTTGAAAGGAACATATGTTGTTCCTTCTGTGTTCTTCCTTATTGTTGTTCCTTTCCTTCAATGATGTTAAAATGCCAACCATTTCCTTGGGGTACGAATTTCACTAACTAATTTTCACTAGCATTATTTCTAATTATCATTGCAACAATCTGTCATTATTTTGTGGACTATCTCCCATACCTTATCAAATTGTTTTTGGATTAATTTCTCTGAAATATCTTAAAACTTGTTCATAACTAGTAACCACCATAATTCATTTATTTTCCATATATACATACAAATATACTTGAATGATAATCCACCCTCATATTATAATAAGGAGTCTTAAGAAAACATTTACTTGGCATCCTTAAACTTATTTACGTCATCCCTTATTCTTAAGGAGTAGATGAGCCTCCCTTAATAAATCCCTAGAAAAAAAAATTGAATAATGAGAAAAGAAAAAATATAAAAACAATTAAATATAACTTATAAAACTTCTCCCACAGAGAATAGGGGGCCTCATCATGATCCAAACTACCATGATCATCGGATAATAAATTAAGTGACATTCCCACTATAGCTACCACACCAGGGCAATGTCCTTTGACATTTTTGTCAAATGACAAGGGGTCTCATCACGAGCTAGCTTGTTCACTTAAGTTACAATCTAATGAGTGACATTATCATCATTTGGCTACCAAACCAGGATAATGGTCTCTTTGGGAAAATACAATTCAAATATTTATTAAGGATACGGGCTCATCTATGGGTTAAAAAGGCAACCCTATCAAGGCTATGGACACCTATTGGCAGAAGTGGCTCTGCCTGTGGTATGGAAGTTTACCTTAAAAAAACCAAGTTTTTGTGTGTCTCAAGATTTCCTTTACTCAAATAAAGGGGCTATCATTTCGGCTATATTCAATAAACATGGCAAAAGTAACAACATTATGATATGTGGAATATTTTTAAATGAACAGATTTAATTTATTTAGCTTAATTATCCTTAAAACATTTTTGAGTATATGTATAATAAATTTGAATTTCCAAAGAAAAAAGGACTTTCGTTTAATGCTTACCATTAATATGCTTTTTGAAAATTATACATGATTGGTCCCCATCAGTCGCGGTAGTGCAATTATTACCTCTCAGCAGAAATACCTACACTCATTATTTTCACCTATGCCGATGGTCGAGGTCGACCTCTACAATAATGAGGGGACTAGACATTCGACACAT
Source organism: Picea mariana (assembly GCA_032191745.1). Lineage (NCBI taxonomy): Eukaryota > Viridiplantae > Streptophyta > Pinopsida > Pinales > Pinaceae > Picea > Picea mariana. The sequence continues at coordinate 10,637 of JASDQU010252261.1, forward strand.
TTTCCTATAATATTGTAATGATTGTAATAAATGGAAAACCCACATTTTTATATACGCACCATTCTTTGATATTTTTTTCTATATTTGTTAATATTTCTTCCAAGCTGGTCTAACCAAATCTACAAGAAGGAATGATAGTCATTCTCATATTCTCACAAAACGATGGGTGGCCGAAGTGTTCACAGGGAACCAACATTACTACAGGTAACTGATAAGGCTAGAGAAATTCTACACCATCTAGGCTGGATGGAGTACTTCAACTGGTTGCAAGGATATGATATGAACATCACGCTTGAATTCTTTCAGAATTTGCAGGGAGAAATCTCCATCGTTCGAGATATACGAATTCCAGTTACTTTGTAAATCATAGAAAAGGTTACAAGTCTCCCTAACTCAGGCATTCAATGGACAAGAAAATATTCAACACTCAAAGAAGTTGTAGAATCCTTTGTAGACCCTGGAGAGGAATTGGATAAAAAGGGAAACAGAATTAACCCCAGCACCCTCAGCGAACCATGGAAAGAACTTGCAGGGGTAATTCAGAGGTACATCACCTATGATGGACGATATGATGTAATCATACCACACCACCTCAAATTGTTAGCGTCACTCAAACAAATGTTAGTAATCAATCTACCTTTTTTTATGAATGCCATGTTACATGAGGTTTCTTTAAGAACACAGAAATCCAAGGATCATGTTACTATCATCATCCACCATGGATTAGTTAAAATGATAGTAAATAAGGCTCTGAGCCAAACACAATTAACGTGGGTGATCTTATTGATACCAATAGACCTATGCAATCGAAACAACCTAAATTATACCATGAAGATTCACCATAAGAAATTGAAGAGACATAGGGAGGGGAGACCACTACACAAATAGAAGTTCCACCTCCTCAACTCAAAGCCAAGGTAGACCCTATCCAAATTACAAAGGCTCAGACCTCACAAATAGAGGCTCAAACCTCACAAACAGAGGCACTAATGAGAAAGAGAAAAACAACAACGAATGCTCCAAAATCCCCCATTGAGAGAAAGAGGAGAAGCAGACGAAAAAAAAACCCTGAAGAGATCCAGAACATAACAAAACAACTTGAATAAATCCAAGACTTTACAGAACAATCCTTACAGGAAAATGTCTAGTAAATTGAGTACACATAACAAACCTCACAAGGAAATAGTCAAGAAGACACCGAGCCAACATTGGAGCACCTGAAAGAACAATTTTTGAAAATATATGAGGTAGAAATAACTCAGGTTTTAGGGAGCTTAGGGGCCTCAATTGATAGATATAAAATAGAAGAATACCGAGAATGAGCCTCTTCTTCAAAACCTACTAAATACTTCCCTGATATTGAAATGTCATTCCCAGAGGCCAAAACACAGGAAGAACCTCATCCTGAGGCAAGAAATCCTCTTGAACATACATAGTACTTGGAAGGAACAGAGGAACAACCATCTACTAATCAGAATGAAGAATACCTTGAGACCCCTTACAAACAAAAAGAAGGCAAAAGCCATAAGAGAATTAGAAAGATGAAAAAGGAGAACACGTTGTTAAAGAGAAAAGCTAAAAAAATTGAAGCATTAAAGCAGAAGGTTGGAAAACTTATAGAAATTATTAAAGAATAAAGAAATAAGCTAGAACAAGAAAACAAGTCCCACAAAAGAAATAAAGCCAAAATACTCAGAGTGTAAGGAAGGAACCCTCTTCCTAAAAGAATAGTCACTACAAACTCTGTGGGAACACTGAAAAACCCTAAAGAAATAACAGTAGAGGATGCAGTAGCACAAAGTGAGGAAGTAAGTCATTTAGAAATAGTTGATGCTGAGGTGTAGACAGATACCCTAGTCTCAAAGGAAATAGCTCAATCCCTTGATCAAGATGCCACCATTAGGAGATTGGAGGAAGAATTGATGCAGTCCCAACAAAGCTTGATTCTAAACATAAATGAATTTATGACTATGGAAGAACATCAAGCATCTCAATCTCAGGAACATAGTGTTATCATTGATAGACTAGAAGCAGAGCTTATACAAGCCTAGAAAGCATTAACTCAATCCATATATGAGATGGGTGCTATGGAAGAATATCAAGCATCTCAGTCTAGGGAACAGGATGCTATTATTGGTAGGCTAAAGGTAGAACTGGTACAAGCACAACAAGTATTGAATCAATCCATAGATAGATGATCACTATGGCTGAACATCAAATGGTTGTTAAACAACTAAAGGTTATGTCAAAAACAAAAAGTGAAACATACGCCGAGCTTACCAGAGCCCAAGGGAAGGTGAAGAAAATACAAAGCCAATTTGAAAAAGCTTTGGATCAAATCAAGGAGATTTGTGATGTTTACTCTGATGCAATCAACTACAGAGCCCATGCCACCAATTATAGCCTATTATTGCTGGAATGTTACCTATTCTTAAGGGTAAAATCCATCAAAGCAGGGAAGCCAATTACATTTTCCACTGTCCCTGAGTTCATTTCATGTTTTAGAGAGAAGGTACAATACTTTCTATGTGAATTATACTTCCATAACTTCATTTTGGAAGATGACAGGAAAAGTAACCTTGGTCCCTTTATTTGATACATTGAGTTCTAGACATTCCTGTCCTTCACTAAGAACCAAGTCAAATGGGGCAAATCCCACAAGAATTTTGTAAAGAGGGAAACTGGGCTAGATATTTGGATCAAAGGAGAGCCCCTAAAGTCCTTTCCATCCATTAGAGATGTATTATGTGCATATTCTCACCTTAGAGATGTATTATGGGGTCACATTAGAGATGTATTATGTGCATATTCTCGTAAGCTTAGCCTCTACACTCCTTTTACTACATCGCTAGCCTCGAGGATAATAACCTCATTTCATATAAAAAAGGGGGGCTAGTATTTCATAATGAGCCTTGGAGATCTACGTTCAGTCATAGCCTTGTAGGTAACCAAGGGAAAGGAAATATATCTATAGAGTTTCAGATTTAGAGGACTTGTGTGTGTTCCATTAATTGGAAATAGACATCCAGCAGCAGGGAAACAAGGTAAGCCAAGCACTCAAGGATATTGAAGCATGTAGACCGAATGATGCACAGTAAAGGTCTATATCTATGTCCCTATAATATACGAAAATGAATAATGAACCACGCTATTGTGACTGATTGTGATTTCAATGCAAATGTATAAAGATTGGATATGGACTATTGGTGAGTGGGCTCAAGGATGTGTACTACATGTAAAACAAAAAATAAATATTCCATCGAGTGCCAAGGGAACTCTCATAGAACCATTCAACTCAAACTCTTCACCTGGTGAATTTTAATCATCAACACTTCCTGATCAATCATGGAATGAAGTAATATAGTATATGAGTGTTAGACAAAGTAGTCCCTATCCATGATTTGGTGTATATGGCCCTGAAGCCATGTGTGTTGCATTCATGTTTTTGCGTGGTCAAAGGCTCTCTTGGGATAGACTTGTAAGTTAGCATAACAGGACCTATAGGAGGGTAGGGAAACCCTTTAAACAATAAGGAAGAACCCCCAACCATCCCTTTGCACTTTATGAGAGCTACTTAATTATGAGAGATTATTCCAATGAATTGATTGACCCTCACATCTCGAAGTAGCAATTTGGAAGCTTGTAGGAAATCATTGGTGATCACTAATTAAGGATTGAGGTTTAATCATATTGTGATGTTATATACTAAATAGTTTGCATTTCATTGGTGTTCAAGATTGATCAATCATCTTGCTTCCCTATTAAGGAATCTTCATATGACCATAAACTCCTTAGTTCAGTCATTTGATAATGTTCCTACATTCTTCGTTGTTCCAAGAAGTGTTGTTTCGGAAATTGCATGTGTTCAAATAAGTGGTGATCCAGGATTAGCATCTCTAAGTTCCAACATTCCCTATGTTACAACATATTCTTCTGTTAAAAGTGATTCTTCATTAATCTATGTTGTTCTTTCTATTGATGTTCTGACATATTACCTTTTCCCTAGAAGCGATGTTTCAGGATTAGCACATGTTCCTAGAAGTCTAGTTCAGGCATATGAATGTGTTCTTAGAATAGTTATTTTGATGTTCCAAGACTGAGGATAGAACATAAGATAATGTTACTACATCCCTTCATGTTCCTATAAAGGGTGCATCCCCCATTTAACCTAGGGAGTTGTTAAGGTGTTTCCATTTGTTCCAAGAAGTGTAGTATATTAATTTGGATAGAAGCGTTGTTCTTACAATCACATTGTGTTCCTACAAGTGCTTACAATAACCCATGTTGTTCCTATAGGTGATTTACATTTGCATGAGTTCCTTGTAAGTTTTAAACCTGTGAAGTAAAGAAATGCATATAGATTCTTAAGAAAAATAAAATTTAATCAATGGCTCATACACAGAGTACACAGAGATTTTATACCGGAAACCCTCAACCGGAAAAACCTTTCTTATATTCATTATATCAAATTTCACCATTCACCATACAATATATACAATGTTTTTAGGTATTCCGTAGATACCAAAACCCTAATCCCTTAATACGGGATTAATTTAGAAAACCGCTAAAAATAGCAAAATCCGCTAAAAATAGAAAAAACCACTAAAAATAGAAAAATCCGCTAAAAATATCAAATACCGCCCAAAAAACAAATTCGGGGCACTGCACATAACTAGGGGGGGGCATACCTGCCCCCCCTTGGGACCCCCCTAGGAAAGCATTCAGAACACATGACAGAAAGGGCACTACTAGAGGGATCGTCAAATGTAGTTGTCATATCTAACATGCCCACACACACACATGCAAAGAATATAACACATACCCAACATTCTCCCACTTGTTGTTTTCTTTTCATCCAAGGGTCCAGGGGATTATATAGCCAACAATCCAGGGCAGCAATGCCCATTGTTACTCTATAGTAGGAGAACTTTTCTGTGCTCACAGACTTTGTCAATGAATCTGCAACATTCTTTAAAGTGTCAACCTTTTCCAACAACACCTTCTTTTCCTCAACCATGTCTCTCACAAAGTGATACTGAACATCAATATTCTTTGCCTTTGAATGATAAGATGAGTTCTTTGCTAGGAATATTTCACTCTGACTGTCACAATCTAATCTCATTGCTTGTTGTACCAACCCAATACCTGAACACAATCTTTGTAACCATATTGCTTCCTTGCTTGCATGAGTGGTTGCCATGTATTCATCTTCTGTAGTTGAGAGTGCCACTACAACCTATCTTTTGCTCATCCAGCTGATTGCTCCTCCAAATAGGTTAAACACATACCCACTTGTAGATATTCTACGATCTAGATCTCCATCCCAATCTGGATCAACAAAGCCATGTATGTCCAAAATTCTATCCAATCCTAGTCTTCCTTGGTAGCATAATCTATAAATGGTAGTGCCATGCAGATACCTGAAGACCCTATTTATTGTTGTCCAATGCTCCTTCCCTAGTTTTGACATATACCTACTCAAAAATCCCACTGCATGTGCAATGTCTAGTCTAGTATAGACCATTACATACATCAAACTACAAACTGCACTGGCATATGGAACATGGGACATGTCCTCTTATTATTCCTATG
>JASDQU010252263.1:0-16121 GCA_032191745.1 Picea mariana
CCCCCCTAAATTTATATTTATAATAAATGGGCAAATCCCCATGATACATCGGAAAAATTGAAGGCTATTTTATCAATAATATAATATTTATATATAATTTTTTGACGAATCTTTTCATCAATTATATAATCTTGTAAAATCATGGTGAATCTTTCACTGAATTATAAAATCTCAGCGAATCTTTTACTCAATTATAAAATCTTGTAAAATTTTGTCAAATCTTTTACTGACTTATAAAATATTATGAAGTCTTGGTAAATTTTTTGATAAAGTATAAAACCATATATAATAATAGGAAAATGTATTCATTAAACTATAATATACTCATTTTACATGTTTGGAAAAAAAACATAGTTTGTCCCTCCTCCAAACAATGTTGCAAGCATTGGGGGTTGTGTTTGCCAAGGTTCACCTATTCACTTCTAAAACAATCATGATTTTCCAAGAGGCTAATGGGCTTAGTGGCCACCAGGATCCCAATCCCCTCGAGGAATGTGCTTAAAATTTCCATTGAGGGGTTCTCCAATTTCCATTAAAAGGATTTCTATGAGACCAAAATTGACAGAGTTCCATCAAAAATCTTTCTATACCCAACCAATAACATATAGAGCTTTGTATAACCCACACCAATGACACTATAGCTTTGTATATCACACTAATGAAATGTAGGGCTACACTTAGTGTAAAATATTTTCAATTCTTTGTTCCCCTTCTAAAGGATATGTAAACAAAAACAACTTAATTAAGAGAAATGATTCATGATATGTCTACCTAGTTACCCAACCTAAGACCAAATTAGAAATGAATTATTAAAACATATGAATCTATATTTCATCTATATAGCATGTAAACAAGAAGAACAAACATATATACAAAACAAATCATAACCTATCAAATTTCTGAACAACAAGTAAAATAATTTGAAGTAGAACTATTATAATTTAAAGTTACCTCATGATAAGTGATTTCCCTTGTAATTCCAAATTTTTCCCTAAATAAATTTCATTCCCGACCACCATTTTAACATACGACCTTCTTATTTTGATATGGATTGGATCCTTATCAAGATTCAATGCTTTCAGAGTGGAAAAAATTGGAGGAATCAACTTGCAAGGTCATTTCAATGGTAGGTACTAGTTTGGAAAATTAGGGTTTGAAAGTTTATGAAGCCATTTTGAGGAATCAAACAACCTTTTTTGGGTCAAAATTTTCTTAGCTTTAGCCAATACCCCTTGAATCTATTATACACATTAAGACCATTGCAACGGTGCAAAAATCATGTCAATCCAAGCTTGTATGCAAAAGCTATGCCTCCCGCTAGTCGACCTACAATGTTGAACACCATGGTATGAGTGGAAGCCACATCAATCCTCATTACTCATAAATATGGGGCTATCCATGTATGTAATTTCAATAATATTTTAGAAGGTCCAAAACCTTATCATAATTGAGGGCTAAGGAAGTCAAAACCCTACCCCTAGATGGTTATCAGGTGATGTTAAATACCAGACTTCTAGGAGGAGAAGGGGTTCCATTCTTTGGCATTATATTTGTACCATAGTTGAGAAGAGAACCTAAGAGTGGTATTTTGAGAGCATAACAGAGGAGGAGAATTTTGTAGTAGACATACATGCCACAATGTCAAAGGAAACCCCACAGAGAGTGTCTCTTTCTTTGTACTTGCATTTGAAGAAAAGAGAGCAAAGTCACCTCTCCTTCTAGATGAGTTTTCTCCAATATCAGGTTTCCCATGTTATATCATGTGCTTATTTGTGGATGGTGTGTGAGTATTTATTTATGTTCTCTATTTTTTGCATTTCATCTATTTCATACATTTTAAGAAAAAAAATAGTAATTAAAGAATATGAGATGTAAAGAAAATTAACCTTCACATAGTAAAGATTTCATTATTTTATTATATTTGTTGTAACAAACTATCTAGTGGAATATCCACGATAGTTTCCAGATCATCTTTTAACAACCTTTCGAGGCCTCCTCTCTTGTATTGTATCATATCCTCCACCTCTACCTTCTTCTTTCTACTTGAGACCACACAAAACTCCAAAGTCTAGGTTGCTACAAATAAATCATATCCCTTTATATTCATCTACTAGGGTTTGATCATTCAACCAATAGATTTTATGTTGCAAGGCATGTGCATCACCTTGATTTGGTTCAACCTCCACATTTGAAATTACAAGGACCTTTGTATCAAAGGAATGCAATGTATCATTAAACTTTCCCTCCACAAAGTCTCTTCCTCTAACATCATCCTTTACTCCTTTATCTGGAACCTTGTATTACATATATTGAAAATCAATTCCCTTTTCAGTTCTATAGATGTCACTCAAGATGCTAATTGGGTACCCTTTCCTATAGTTTCCAAAGGTCGTCTCCCACAGATCTATACACCCATTAGACTTATCTCGATTACATTGTCCCATGGTACTAAAGCCATTGGGGATACAAAGACCCAATCCCCCTCATATGAATTTTCATAGTCTAGGAGTTATTTCTCCTCAAACTCTTACTCCAAGACAACCTCCTTCATGTTGATAAAAATATTCTCCAATTTAATCTAGCAAAAGAAGAAACATAATTTTGATCTTCTAATTTGGAGATGATGGTCTTTTTATAGTACATTTTGTGTCACCATAAACTATCTTTAAATATAAAAGAAATAGTTTTTTTTATATTATCAATATTATGGAAAGTGACCATTTTGAATCTAGTGAAATGTTTTAATAAAAAAAGAATCATTATACCATCCTCTCTTAGGTTTCTAATGACATTATAAACAACTTAAAAATCTTTTATCTTTCATAGTAGTTAGACTTATTCTTATAAGTTAAATACCTCATACTAATTGTTCATCCTTGTGTTCCTTTCCCATGCTTCTCATAATCCTCACATGTTAAATTTCAACACCTAGTCATATTTTCAACAAGCACTAGTCTAAACATTCTATTTTTTGAAACTTTTTTGGGTATATTTTTTTCTGATCAGTTTGCCCAAAATCTGGTAAAACAATTAGAATAATTGCTGAAAATGAAAATATGAGTGGTTAAGATTGCATTTTTTGGGGGTAATAGGGGTTCTTGGGGGTGTTGAATCCATTTATGTATTCAAAAATTTAATTTCACCAACAAAATTGCAATTTCAGCAACAATTTCATAATCTGATTTTGATAATGGTTGCCATAAAAAAATCCAAAAATAAAATGTTTAGACTTTGTCCTTATCAACAACATCGACAACCCAATAACCCGAGTTATATTTTCAACAATAGAAAACATATGAGAACATTATAGATGTTTATAATAAAAAGTCTTACAAGGACTAAGTCTTAATTAAGACATTCTCTTTTGGAGATTTTTTCATTTTACGGGTTTTTAGATGAATTGGAGATATTGAAATCTTGCCATATTTAAAATGAAAGCTCACCCATTTCAAAATACAATTAAAGAGTTTCCTTTTAGCTTTGGACCAAGCTAACGCAATCCCAACAACGAGTTGTTTAGAATCTAAACATTTATGGTTTACCGATGGGTTTTAATTTTATAGTGCCCTGACAAGACGTTGAGTTAAAATCCACGATCTTAACATAGCTCACCAGGAGAGAAGGTCAAAACATGGAACATAACTCTAATGGGAATTATACAACCATTATGGAATCAAAATAAGAGGAAAACCGTATCGTTTCACCTTCGCACTGCAAAAACTGTGGTGAGCGCTCTTCAAACATGACCCAATGCTAATGAATTGATGCCATGTCAAGACGATGTGTAAGCCAGGAAAGTTGAAATAGGTGTTCTAGATATTCAATATCATGGACTACCTAATGGATTCTTTTACATATGTTTCTCTCTTGTAGGGATGCATTAAGAATAATTCCTTGTGAAATGGAAAGCTAGTCCATGCCCACATCGATGAGAGAGGATTTATGGTAGAGAAAATTGTGAGGAAAATGTTGGTTGATATGTATGCCATGTGTGGGAGTCTATTGGATGCTCATAAAGTTTTCGATCGAATTCTTGAATGAGATGTGATTTCATGGACTATGATGATTAAATCCTATGCTAGGCATGGACTTATGGAGGATGCATTGAGCTTGTTTTACCATATGCTGGGAACGAGTGTTCAACCCAATCAATTCACCTTTGCCTCTATTCTCCCAGTATGTGCTAGAGTGAGGGATTTGGATCAGGGTATACAGATTCATCAAGATGTCTAGATGCACCTGGATTGATATTAATAAACAAGTACATGTTTTTCTCATAGGAGACAAGTAAGACCAATAGATGCAAATCAATTATACAAACCTGAGATTGACCAGAAAGAAGAATGCCCCACTATGTGCTTGAAACTAGGTTTGTGTTGAATGTTGTGGATGGCTAAATGGAGCATATTATTTTCCACCATAGGGAAAAGATAGTTGATGTGGACCAATCAACAACTATTTGATTAATAAAGCTGAAATATCTTCTAGTGTGTGGTGATTTCCACTTTGCATCTTCTTTCAGAGATGGGAAATGCGAAGTGTTCTTGTGGAGGTTATTAATGGAACTTAGTGAAACAATAAATATTCATAGGATTGCATGATGGTAAACTCATGCATTGTTAGTAGTGGATTGGCATAAAGGGACTAGATATTGACTTTTGTGGTTTCAAATAGGGGTTACACTTCGAAAGGAAACATTTATAATCTTTAACCTTCAATAAGTTGCATGATAGAAAAATGAAGTGTTAACGGGGATATAACATACTTGTGTGACATCTAAGAGGCTATGAAAACTCCAAACAATTGCATGATATTCCATGGACCTGATGACACTAGAGTCTTCCATGCAACCATAGGTTCATATATATTTTTTATTGAATCAATCTTATCACCATGTCACAATCCATTGAAATTGTGAATCCATTAAAAAAATAGAAAACATGTACAATTCAATACAAAACTAGGACCTCAGATTCCTACCTCATGTACGGATCAAGAGAGACTTTAAATTAGTTGTATAAGGATTACAAAAAAATCAAAAGTAGCATGACAACAGCCTAGCAACTAGCAGTATATAACTACCACTTTCAAAAACAAGCAAATTACTTATAGTTTCCTAGAAATTTCATACCAAAATGTCTAGCAGTGTTGCTTCAGGGGTCATCTATGGAGGTGGAGTTCCTTGTGCACAGAATCTTGTGAGTTTAACAAGGGAAGCCTCCTTTTGAGAATCGCATACATATCTATCAACAACGTCCTTGGGGTGTATGTTCTCCGGATGTAGAACCAAAGACATTTGTTTAGTTGTGTGCTTCAATCTCTGTCTTCAATACAATTGGATTCCATAGAGTTCATCTTTGTTATCTAACTAGCATAGATCTATGTTATCTCCATATCTATTAAGAACATAAAGGGATAAAAATACTTTGAGGTGCAAACCTATCTCAATAGATCTAGGTTTAACATGTTGCACTAACCTTTTTTTAGCATTATGGTAATCAAAAGAAATAAAAGGACGACTCTTTATTATTTTTGTTTGATTTAATTAGATTTACACACCCATGTGGCATGAATATCTCTCCCACTTGAGACTATAGAGAACCTCACTTCTTTCGATGCAAATATATTTGAAGAAGTTGGCCCATGGTAGCTTAGCTTCAAACTCCCTAAACCAGGAGCCCATGCTGATCAACTGCATCTCTAAGGCACAGTCAATGAATCTTTATTGTTGCATTAACCAAGTGATGATCTACTTTCACTCCGACAATAGCAACTTAAAGCAATGGTGAAGAGTAGAGTAAGAATACAAAGTACTGTCATTTTAATGTCTCTAGAGATTAGAACTATAAGTACAAGTTCACCATGGTTTTCCATTGTTGGGGATATCTATAATATTATATGATAAACATCTCCATTTGTGCATACCTATTTATGAACACTACCACATCCATGAAACACTATCAATCCTGGAATTTGACTTGTCATTTCCATTGACTTTAGCTTTTCGGCATTTCTTCACTGCCCTTCAAATTCTTCGATGTATTCAAATCCACAAGTTCGCTGAGATGTGAGATTAATACTGATTAGATGGTATGAAATAATGTTGGATGCAAAGGAGATTCACACAAATAACATATGGAATGAACTTATCATTGTTACAAATTTCAAATAACATTTAATAGTGAGAATGATGGACATTTTTTTGAATGGGATTGCCATATTGATTTAAGTAATTTGAATTAAAAGAAGTAGAACTGAGCATTAAAATAATTTTTTTTTCTTCTCAAGGGAGTGGACGATAACTTCATATTAAGACAACTACAATTCAACATTATCTTGTAGCATTGGATGATGGATCATGGTGCTAAGTATTGAAATTATGCCAACTGTGAAGTAGTGATGAAATTACATAAACCATTAATCATTTAAAGTGATGAATTCACATTCAAATTTAGAATTATCTATGAACTTGAGATGATGAACAGTTCATAATATGCCAAAGAAAAAGTGTTTACACCTATGAATGAAACTATTAACAAGTGTGCAATCACGTAAACCTAATGTGATTGCACACTTCTCATGAAGCCACCAACCAAATTGTTTTTTGTTAGACTTATTAGTGCTATAAATGTCATAGAATGAATTCAAACCAACTTAGGCTTTAAGAAAACAAATGAAAAAAGGACAACAAGATACAAATTCGATTTTATCCAAACGCAGAAACTACTCTGTGTATTTCCAAAGCTCATCCATCATAAAAATAAACATTCCCATGTGTGAATTCGTATGTTGTTGTTATGTCCTATATAGTAGATGTATTTAGTCCATGAAACATTAAAATTAACCCATCAACAACCAATTTTAACCTTAAGTGATAAATATATTTGTCATCAAAATGAGAGTGATTGATGTCCAATTTGTGCACTTCTCATACTTGTAAATGTTAAAATAGTTGTAAAAAAATGAGACTATTTTTTAAACCAGCAACCTTTGTAAATGTTAAAACAATGGTAAAAAAATGAGATTGTTTTTTAAACCAGCAACCTTTAAAAAAAATTATGTATGAGTGCTTAAGCAAGGCAACAGTTTATAAACCAAGTATTAATAGCACAAAGGAAATGACCAAGAAGCAAATGCTTGAATGTTTAAACTACTACATGTACCAAAAACAATCTTATTAATACTTCAACATTGAGTGTATGCTCAAACTAAATGCATCAGCCACTAATTTTCAAGCATTAGAATGTGTTCAAGGTTAGTGATTGCATTAGATATGCATTCCTGACTGTGTGTCCAAGATTTCATCATATGTGTGAAGTTACCAGCCAAACTGTAACATTAAAATTTGTAGAGTTAAAATATTAGGCAATCTAGAAATAAGAGCTATTGAAACCAAATCGTTGGGATTAAACACCAAGTTGTTTCACTAATTCTCTCAATGATTTACCTTATGAGATAATTAGGAGCATAAATGAACCAAGTTGTTGCAAAAATAAGGTGGATTATGCCAAGTTGTTTTGGCCATGAAATGAACTTTGAGCTATATTACCACATATATTTTAACATGCATTCATGTTTGCTTTAATTAATGAGTGATCTAAGTGAGTGAGTGTAGGTGTAATATGTGTGAGAAAGCAAAGATAAATTAAATTACACCAATAGAAACCAGATCGACCAGTTTGAAAAAAATAAAGAGGGGGTCGACCTACAATTGAGATACTCAAGGATGAAGTATTTAAACAAGGGTTAACTCATTAAACTTGAGTAGAAGCAAAATAATTATGAATATGTGATCTGAAAAAATTAGCTTGCTTGAAAAAACAATGAAAGAAAATACAATATTGGCCTAGAAATTTCACATGAAATAATTTTCTCTTACCATTGTGCTACATGGGTCTTAGAAACCCTTGGCAATTCCCTCTTCAACACATTTGTTGAACTCCTCCAACATCCAAACATTGCTAGAAGAACATCAAGCTAGGATAATAAACTTGCAAAACTTCAAAAGGAGGTTAAGTCTTAGAGAAATAAACCTAAGTATCTGTTGGTCCCCAACAACTCCCCTTTTATTTTTATAAAATTTAAAGGGCCCCTATTAGAATATTGATAATTAAAACGAGCTAAAGAATCAACCTTTTCAAATAGTTCCATGCCTTGGCTTGCTTTCAAACAAACTTAAGACATTCACTATAGTATGAGACATTTATTACAAGAGTATATGTCAAAAGTTAGAAACGAGCATAAAAATCTCAATTTAAACAAAAACGTTTTTTTTTATCAAATGTTTACTTTCGTTTAAATTATGATTATGTGTTCATTCTTTTGCTCATTAGCAAGTTTGAATATTTTGAATAATGTGTTCAATACTTCATCAAATAATATCTTGGTTGGTTTCTTATTTTCATGAAATCATTTGGTGATATTAATTAATTAAATTCTTTTTTCATTTTGCATCTCATAATAATAATAAAAAATAAATAAATAATTATCTATGATTTGTTTGATTTTATTCTCTTCTTCATTAACTTGAAGCTTCTAGAATTAAGATCATATTTGAAAGGAAAATATAAATAATGTTTGTTATAAGTTATAGTTAGTTTAAATTCATTTTTTATTTTTCTAGATTTTGTTTTATTCACAATTTTTAGGTTATTAATTTAGGTTTCTTTTTGTTTTACAGGTTTCTATTATCAAATATTTGATACGGATCTGATCATGGTTTGATTTTATTATTCAAATACGTTCAATATGATTGATCCAAAAATAATTTTAGATTGCTACAAAAAAAATTATGAGCAACAATAGATAAAATTTGGAAAGGCGTCAAGATCAGACACACGATTTTGCAGAACTGATTGTAGCCAAACTGTGAGGAACTAGAAGAAACGGGCCAAACTGTGAGGAACTAGAAGAAACGGTTGAAAACCCAGAACCAAAATGGACCCATTTACCTTCCAGATAGAGATTTCCCCAAAAAAATGCACGATTTGAGAGATATTTGGGTCTCTTTTAGAGGCAAATTTCAGGTGGCGGAAATTAATAGTGACGCCCAGATTGCTCATTCATTTTTATAAATATATGAGAAAGATCAGAGCCATGGACGGGGAAGAATTGGAGAGGAGGATTTTAATCCTTTCTCTTTTGTATATTATTTCTTTTGTAAAAATTTTTATTTATTTTTAAATGGAGTAATGGATGGTTGGAAGCTTTGGGAGAATGGACGAGTATTTTTAAAGAAGAATATGGAATTCTAGGTTGCTTAATGGCTTTTGTCCGGTAAGTAAAATGATTTCATTTTCATATAATATCTTCATATTCTTTCAATAATTGAGTATGCATTGATTTAAATAGCTTTAGTCTTTTTTTATCAATACATGGTTAATTATTATTATTTATATATTAATTTTTCCAATCTTTAAGAGTTTATTATCCAAAACAATTTTTCCAGGACTACAACATGGGCATGTGATTTTGAGAAAGAATATGGGAAAGTAATTCATCTTTGGCTTTAGACCTGTGTGATACTTATTCCATTTTATTCTTTCATTATTGTTATATTATGAAAATGTTATAACGGTTGATTTTAGCTTTAGCTTGTCAATCATATGGTGTTTTCATACTGTTAAATGTTATATGCTGCCCATAATTTCTTATTCCATTTTTATGTGTGATCAATCAATCATTTGATTATTATGGAATTTATTTCTAATGTTAAATGATGGATAATATCAATACCCAAAATTGAGTTTTCTTTCATTCTTAAATATTGTTTATCTTAAGATCACACAATTTTTAATTAGTTGTCTTCCTGTTGTTATTAATTTACTCCAATATCAAATACTTATTTGAATGTATTCCGGAAGTGCTAGTATTGTTCTGTTATAGGTTTCCCTTAACAACAGTACAGGTAGGAGCTCATACAACACAGAAAGATAAATATCAGTTTCGTCTATTAGCGATAGGTTATTATGTGTGTTATTTAGTTAAGTTGTTTATGAATGAAACAATGAATGTATGGTTCAGCTTTTACTATCCACATGTTCATGTTTCATTAACTTTTTTGCAAGATTCTTTAAATTTATAAAAGAAAAACAATACATATTTTTATGTTTTTTCTTTATCTGCTTCCTAGAAGTAATCATTTTTCCATTGATTTTAATAAGTTTCAATTAAAACTTGCATCTTGTAAATCATGTAAATAAATGAGACTTGTATATCTTCTGCTTAAATATAAGTACTACAGTTACATTAGAGCATATGTACATATATATAGTGTTTAGTAATTAGTTAGTTAGTTCTCTCTTTTATTTGTTTCTTTTAGGATTCTTAGATTGGCTAATGGAGCCATTAAACCCGTCAGAACGAGTTATACCAAACGACTTGGGTTATTTAGACAACCCCGGACCGGACTCGCTCTTCCAGTTGACAGACTGTCAATTTCGCCCGTCAATAGTATCACAAGGGAAATGTACACTAGATCTCTTAATAAAGAAGAAAATCTCTAATACAAGATGAAATCTAATTCAAATATCAAATGAAGAAATAAAGATTCATACCTTATTTGCATCATCCCTCTTTGTGATAACCCTTACCTCAATGAAGCTTACAAGTCTAATATCTCTCTTGTATAACCTTAGAACATTACTCAATAATACAGAAACCTTACACAAAGATAGCAATAACATATTCCCTTTATTTCCAACTAGTGAGAGTGAGTGATGTTCCCTCCTTATATAGAGAAAGAGACCTCCAATACCACGTATACAAAACCATGAGCTAAGAAATAAGCCATGTGCTCATACCATGTGCTAGATAAAACCATGAGCTCAATACCATGTTCAACAATAAAACTATGGGAAAACATCACTAGAAGTTACAACTAACTCCTCAAAGGTAGGGAACCCTCCATAAAGTGAGAAAATATCGAAGTAAATCCACACGTGTGATCCAATAAGAGAGAGAAAATAAGTGCACCCTCCTTTGACTAAGTTAACAAGCTTTCTTGTGGCAGGTGTGAGGTCAAATGGAGTCCAAACAAATGAGCACCCCACTAACTAACTCCTCCAATTATGCAAAAAACCTCCAAACATGTGAATAGACAAGGACAAGTGAGGAGCGTCTTTCTAGAAGACTCTAGAAGCCACACATTTGAGGGATGAGAGAGAAGGTGTACATTCTATAAGAATTCTTCACATGTGCTAGGAAAATTCACTTCCAAGTGGCTCATACATGCTCCATATGCTAACAAGTGTAAAATATGTTGATGTGGAAACCTATGTGATGATGTGACATCCCCATCATTGTCCATTTTTTTTTTCACGAATCCCAATATAGTGACATGATCCCAAGAAAAATGGCATGGATCCTAATGTAAGTAGATATGGATAAATATAGGTACATGAATACCAATGCAGGTGCATGGATTCCAACACATAGTGTACATATTCCAAAACAGGGAACCCAACCTATAATGATGAGTCATGATCCAAACACAAGTCATTAGGCAAAGAACATCAAGTAATTCCTTATTTTTCAGAGGCCATACACAATTTCTGCAACTTTGTTGCTCCTTGTATACCAAGTAGGAAGCTTGCAGAGATGACAAAGGACTACATAACTTGCAGCATGAGAAGAAAACCATATTTTAAGAGGGGTGATTCAAATAATTTACATCCAAACATGTATCACAAGGGATAAAAATAAAGTTATAAAGTTGCCCCAACTCTAGGGTCACATGTTGGTTATTTCTCCATGTAGTCTTCAAGTGTGTAAGAAAAGCAAGAGTCATTGTGTAAGGCAATGCTAGCGGTAACGTGGTAGTTCCAAGGTTTTCCATTCAATCCCAAAGTGTGACTTGTGTTTACCATACTATGCCTCCTTTAGAGACTTCTTAACATGTATAGGCTTATGCATTTATATGAATTTTTTAACCATGTTCAACCCTTTTCTTATGCCACAAGGTTGAATCTTTGATATATTATGTTCCCTATGTTGTTCGAGAGAATATGCAAGTTTTAGATTTATGCTTATGAAACTCCATGGGTTTGGCTTATGTCGCAAGGCAGTTGTTATATATAATTCTTCTAAATGACTCTTACTGAGATGGCTCACTAATCTTGATCTTGATGCCATGTTATGTAATAGTGTTGTGTAGGTATCCTTGCATCTGAGTATCACTGAATATTGCTTATCAGATTTATCAAACTTGGTGCATTGATTTTGCAACAAAAGGGTCAGGGCAAGTTTTGGAAGAAGAATATCCTGTGCATGGAGGCTCAAGGCCAGGCTAGCTATAGGAAGAGTACCTCAATTTCAGCATTTAAATCGAAATTTCAGGGGTAGGAGAATAACAGCTAGAAATCCTTCATAATGTCTTAATCAGAAAGACAGTGAAGTCAGTTCCACATGTTGGGGGTCCCCTTGAGAGTTAAAAAACCTTACCTTGGTCAATCTCAATATTATCTCTAGAAAAACTTGGTCAATTTGGAAACAGTGAACCACTTTGTCAACTTTCAAGGTTGGAGTATTTATGCATATTCAACACTGTTAGTACAAAAGAATGTCACCATTTCATAAATTAGTATTTGGTGATATATATTTGAAGTTGTAACTAGGTTCCCCTTTCTTCTTTGGAAAATTGTGGAAAACATTACAACGGTGACAGATGGAAAATCCCATGAATGCCTCCAATAATTTTCCTCATTTCATTAGCAATCTTCCTCACCCCCTACTTTGCATGACCTATGGAATTATAACAATAAATGAAGTTATGAATTTCACTCCAACTTCAGAGAAACATGGTATTCAGAACATGGATGTATGAAGGGCCAGCATGTCAAAACAAAAACTCATCAATGTTGTCCATGGCTTATTCCCACATGGACCAACAACTTTTGCAATTTTCCTAAATACACGATGATGCCATCTATAAGTGAAATGAAGTTCAAACATTTTAACTTAAAAGAAATCTCATATTTCAAATTTTCACTTTTTCTTAATCTCACAATACAATTGTTTTTTTTTCAAATTTTCACTTTTTCTTAATCTCACAATCCAAATATTATTTTTTAAAATCATGGGAATTGGTAAATCTTATTGTTCTTGGGGATTTTACACTTTTAGCCTTACCACAAGGGCCCAACATGTTCATTATGGAAATTAAATCCAGATAGGGAGAATAGAAAACAAGCTAAAGACTAGAGACCTCACAACCCAACTATTTATCAAGTACAAATTCCTTATAAAGCACAAAATCCTCTTTTTGTTGAGAGCATAAAAAATGTAAAGCACATACTCCTCTTTCTGTTGAGAGTATAAAAAATGCAAAGCACGGATTCCTCTTTTTTTTAAGAGTAGAAAAAATGTATGTGTAAACACTTGGGTTAAATATAATGGTGTAATTTATATACCTTGTCATTTCTTGTAATGGGGATAGGCCTAGACAATACTTGTTTATGATTTTGTCTGGAGTCAATATGAATCTGCAAGAATCAATCAAACCAACAATTATTATGACTTTCTCTGCAGGAGAAAAATATATTACCTTATAAAACAAAGCAAGACAAATTTACAAAAAGCACAAAGAAATTAATTTTATGAGATCAAATCTACTTGTACTCACACTAGGACTCCAGTAAAAAATGGGGTTGTAGATTCTCCTTTCTCCTATAATAATAAATACACCATTGAATATCAAGCATTGAAAAGGTCAAAACAGATGAATTACTTCTATATCTTTCCAAAAATTGCTAGGCAATTGCCATATATATAGGTAAATGGAGCAGAGCATGACAAAGCATCTTATTGTGTAAAAATATACAGAGACCTCAAGATCATATTCATATTCTCTCCTTTCCATATATTGATTATCATATATTTGAGTAAAAACCCTTCAACGTTTTTCCCATGAATATGCAAAGAAAAACATGCTAAACAAAATAGTGAGCCTCCCCTTTCATCTCACCTCCATAGCCAGTATTTGCTTCTCTGGTCCTCCTCTCACACAATAAGCTCCACCCCACTAAGAATATTAACAAAAAAAATAGTGTAAGTACATGCTTAAAAAGCAATGGAGATGCAGAACAATACCCTCCACAAAACAAATAAAAACAAATCGAATTTAAACATCCTTTACATGGACTACCTATTGTGAAATATCTAGTATTCCCTCAAAACTTGTATGGGGTATATAGATAGAAGATATATGTCATTATAAGAACATTCTTTGTTCTTACACAAATCGATCCCTTCTGTGCTCCAATGTACAGGTCCAAGTTGGAGACTGTGGAGTCTTATGGTCCTCATGTGCTCCAATGTATAGGTCTGAGTTGGAGATTCTGGAGTGTTGCGGTGGTCAGTACAAGCTACAAAAAGCCCAAGGAAGAAATTCCTTTAAACAACCATTGCAACACTAATCACAATTTATTAATATCAAAGGAATTTTGATCTAAATAAAAAACTCTTTGGTAGCCCTTGATATATCCAATGAATTATTCATCAGCCTTAAAGCCTGGATTCCAAACTAAGAACCCAGAGCCAAAAACCTGCATCACCATCCTTGTGAATTTGTCCACACACCGACCTGAGAGTTAGAATTTGAAATTCCATCCTAAAATCGGGGGGACATTCTAAAAAAATCAAGGCGAATGGGATGATTTATCTCATCGTTCTCATAAAATCGGGGTGAAAGGGATGATTTATCTGATCATTCTCAAACATTTGGGCGAATGGGATGATTTAGCTGGAATTTTACCAGGCAAAAATGAATTTCCTTGCACTCCCTAAAAAATAAGAGTGTGGGCTAGGGTTTTACATATAATATTTTTAAAATGAATTTGGGGCTCAATATACTCAAACCATTTTATACCCTTTTATATAAATGATTCGCCCAACCAAAATTTCAAACCTCCTAATTTTGTCCATGAGCGAAATTTTGTCCCTAAAATATTCCTTGTCTCTCATCCCTCTCTCTCCTTTTCTCCCACTATATCTCTTGTTCTATGTCCCCCATTCTCCCTCCACTCCTCTCTGCATTCCTATTTATATACGCTCTCTTCCTCTCTCTCTCTCTCTCTCTCCCCATATCCCCCTATTTGTCTCTCTCTCCCCCTCTATCAATCTCTCTCGAGAGAGAGGGGGAGATAGAGCACAAGAGAGAGGGGGGGGGAAATAGGGGGAGGGAGAGGGGGGGAAGAGAGAAGGGGGGATAGGGGATATGGAGGCAGAGAGTGGTGGGGGGAGAGAGGGATATGGGGAGATATATAGAGAGAGGGGGGAGAGAGAGTGGAGGGGAGCAAGAGAGAGAGAGAGAGAGAGGGGGAAAAGATGGGGAGAGAGAGAGAGAGAGGGAGAGGAAGAGGGAGGGAGCGAGGGATAGGAAGAGGGAGGGACAAATGACAATGAGAGAGAGAAATAGAGAGAAGAATGAAGGGAGGGAGAGATGGGGTGGGAGTGAGGGAGGGAGGGAGAGGGAGGAAAGTGGATAGATAAGGGTAGAGGGAGAGAGGGATAGAAGGGAAAAGAGAGAGAAGGAGAGATAAGTAAAGAGAGATAAGGGAGGTAGAGAGAGAGAGATAGGGGTATAGATTTACAAAGGGAGAGAGAGTGAGGTTCCTAGAGAGAGATATCAAGGAGAGAGAGAGGGGGGGGGGAGAGAAATTGGGGTATATAAGGAGGAAGGGAGAGAGAGAAAGAGAGAGAGAGAGAGAGAGAGAGGAGGAAAGAGAGAGAAATATATGGATGGATAGAAAAGGGGAGAGAGTGGAAGATGGAGGAGAGAAATGGAAAGGGAGAGAAGGGGAGAGGGTGAGCGAGGGTGAATGAAAGAGAGAGAGAGAGAGAGAGAGAGAGAGAGGGATGGGGGGATGGGGAAAGAGGAAGAAGAAAAGGATAGAGAGAGAGAGTGTGGCAATGGGGGGGTGATGGAGGGAGTGAGAGAGATAGAGAGAGAGAAAGAGGAGGATGAGAGGGGGAGAGAGAGAGAGAGAGGTTTAATAGAGAGGGAATGATAAAGGGAGGGATGTAGAGAGGGGTAGAGTGAGAGAGTGGGAGAGATAGGGTAAGTGACAGTGTGAAATAGAGATAGAGGCTGGAAGGGATTGAAAGAGAGAGTGAGGGGGGGA
>JASDQU010252266.1:1821-16228 GCA_032191745.1 Picea mariana
GGTATTGATTATTCAAGTGAAAAGAAATGACGAGAAGTTCGAAAATAGAGATCGAGAAATTTAATGGGCAAAGTTTTGAGTTGTGAAAGATTTGTTGTTAGATAGAGATCAGTGGATCGTGGTGGATTCAGGTACTGCACCTACAGGAACGTCAACATATGACTGGAAAAAGTTGGATTGAAAGGCGAAGAGCACAATCCGATTGTCTCTCAAATTTAGTATTACTGAATGTGTCAGGGGAAGCTACAGCCAAGGAGTTATGAAATAAGTTGGGAAACTTGTATTAGTCTAAGTCCCTGGTAAATAAATTGTTCCTACGGAAGAAGTTGTATAACCCGAGGATGAGAGATGGAGACTCTGTGACAAAGCATCTGAATGCTTTCAATACTATGGTAAGTCGGTTATTATCTATTGAGATTAAAATTGAAAATCAAGATAAATGCATCAGTTTATTGTACTCTTTACCAGACTCGTGGGATAGTCTAGTTGTGGCCATATGTAGTAATATAACTACCTTAAGTTTTGATGATGTGGTTTCATCCTTGTTATCGGAGAAGATGAGACAAAAGAACATGGAAGGACATAACATAGATGCATTATTTGCAAGAGGATGCTCCTAGGAAAGAAATAGATCTAAGTCCTCAAATGGGAGATCTAAATCTCCTGGAAAGTTTGTAAAGGTATGTTGGAGACGTGGAAAAGAAGGGCACTTCAAAAAGCAATGTAGATTCAAAAACATTGAGAGAGTGAAGGGATTTGAAGGTGCTCCCTCTAGAGAACAAAAGACCTCCAAGGAAGGAGGAGGGGATGTGTACTTGGCTTCTTCAAGTACACATGCAAATCATGAGGCATGGTTGGTTGACTCAGGTGCATCCTTTCATATGACTCCCCATAGGGTGTGGTTCTGTGAATATGAAAGGTATAATAGAGGTAATGTTTTCCTAGGTGATGACTCGATAACCAAAATCATAGGACGAGGAAGAGTCAAGTTGAGGCTCATAGATGGAAGGATTAGAACACCGCCTAATGTTCTACACATCCCAGGATTGGCCAGAAATTTGATTATGTAAACAAAATGAACGATGTAGGGGTAAAAATAGTATTTGAAAAAGAAACTTGTAGGATGGTTCGAGGAGCAATTGTGTTGCTGAAGGGAGTTCAGATTGGAAATCTGTATAAGCTGCAAGGAAGCACTATTAGTGATGGGTGTAATAGTTCCATTGTTCTTGATATTGGAGTTGAAGAAGACAAAACTCCTACAATCTTTGGAGAAAAGTTTATGTTGTGGCATCAAAGACTGGGGCATATCGGAGAGAAGGGTCTTCGACTACTACACGGTAAAGGTATGGTTGAAGGTATGTCTAACTGCTCTCTGGATTTTGATTTCTGTGAGCATTGTGTATATGGGAAGCATAATCGGGTAAGATTCCTCTCTAGTGCAACTAGGGCAGAATGAATTTTACAACTAGTGCACAGTGATGTGTTTGGACCTCTGTCAGTTCCATCATTGGGAAAATCTATGTACTATGTCTCATTTATAGATGACTTCTCAAGGAATACTTGGTTATATTTCCGCAGGAAGAAATATGAAGTCTTTGATAGGTTTAAAGAGTTTAAGGCTCTTGTTAAGAACCAAACAAAGGAAATAATTAAGGTGTTGAGGACAGATAATGGTGGAGAGTTTTGCAGGAATGAATTTGAAGAATTATGTAAGAAGTGTGGTATAGCAAGGCAGAAGACTACTCCATATACACCTCAACATAATGGAGTTGCAGAAAGTATGAACAATACGTTGATGGAAAAAGCAAGGTGCATGCTCAATGGTGTTGGGTTGGGGCAAGAATTATGGGCAGAGGCAATGGGTGTTGCATGTTACCTAGTCAACAAATCACCCTCATCAACACTAGATGACAAGACTCCACAAGACGTATGGACTGGTAAGGTATTTGACTGAACCGCTGAAAAGTTTATCTTTGTTGGGTATAAAGATGGTCTCAAAGGTTATAAGCTTGGGAACCCATAAACTAAGAAGGTTGTGTATAGCCAAGATGTGGTATTTAGAGAAATGAAGGATGTTTTCAAACAGGAAGTCCTACCAAGTAAGGAAGAACCAAAGAAAATAGAGTTTGAACCAAAGGATGATGAATCAAACTCTACAGAAGAACAAAAATCAGAAGAAGAAGATCCTCATACTCCACTATTGAGGAGATTGGTGCAGGAAAAAAAGCTACCAGAACGGTTTACTCCACCTTATTTTTGTTCAAATTTTGTTTTTTCTATTGGTGATAATGATCCTAGAACTATTAGGGAGGCAACGGATTCAGAGGATGGAAAACTCTGGAAAAAAACCATGGTTGAAGAAATGACAGCCTTGGATAAGAATGCGGCTTGGGATATAGTAGAGTTGTCAAATTGAAGAAAGCTCATTGGAAATAAGTGGGCATTTAAAAATATGTTGAATGTAGAAGGAAAAGTGGAGAAATACAAAGCTCGGTTAGTAGCAAGGGGTTATTCCCAGGTTGAGGGAATTGATTTTGGTGAGATTTTTTCTCTTGTTGCCAAGTTAACTTCTATTAGATTTTTGTTATATGTTGTTGTTGCGTTTGATTTTGAAGTAGAACAGATGGATGTGAAGATAACATTCCTACATGAGAACATGGAAGAAAAAACCTATAAGAATTAGCAAGAAGGCTTTGTTGTGAAGGGAAAGAAGGAGTTGGTATGCAAGCTGAAAAAAGTCCCTATATGGTTTAAAACAATCACCAAGGATGTGGTATCAANTGTGGATGACATGTTGTTGATAGGAAACAACAGGGAGATTATCCAGGATGTGAAAACTCAGTTGTCCTCTAAATTTGACATGAAGGATCTTGGTGTTGCAAATTTCAGTTTGGGCATGGAAATTAAAAGAGATCGAAAAAACAAGAAACTCTGGTTAAATCAGAGAAAACATGTCGAGACAATATTGCATAGGTTCAATATGCAAGATTGTAAACTAGTCAGGGTCCCTATTCCTGTAGGTGTAAATTTATCTGTGGATCAGTGTCCCAAGACATAGGAAGAGGAGGAGGACATGTTGTGTGTTCCATATGTGAGTTTGGTTGACCGTTTGATGTGTGTAATGGTTTCTACTAGACCAGACATTGCACATGCAATGGGATTTTTGAGCATGTATATGTAAAAACTAGGGAAGGAGCATTGGACAACAATAAAGAGAGTTTTCAGGTATTTATGTGGCGCAACTAGTTATGGATTATGCTACGAAGGAAGACCAGGTTTGGATAGAGTGTTGGACATACATGGCTTTGTTGATGTAGATTGTGTTGAAGATATGGATCATAGAAGATCTACAAGCAGGTATGTGTTTAACCTGTTTGGAGGAGCAATCAGTTGGATGAGCAAAAGACAGTTTGTAGTGGCACTTTCAACTACGGAAGTTGAATACATGGAAACCACTCATGCAAGCAAGGAAGCAATATGGTTATAGAGATTGTGTTCATGTATTAGAGTGGTAGAAGTTGTAAGGATAGATTGTGACAGTCAAAGTGCAATTTTTCTGGCAACGAACCCAGCTTATCATTCAAAGACAAAGCATATTTATGTTCAATATCACTTTGTGAGAGACGTAGTTGAAGAAAAGAAGATGTTGCTGATGAAGGTGGACACTTTGAAGAAAGTTGCAGATTCATTAACAAAATCTGTGAGCACTGAGAAGTTCTCTTGGTGTAAAGGATCTTTGGGCATTGTTGCCCTAGATTGTTGACTATGTAACACTGTAACCCCCTGTATGCAAAGAAAACAACAAGTGGGAGAATGTTGGGTATGTGATATATTCTTTGCACGACTAGAACTAGTCTCTATGTTGAGTCGAGTGTGTAGGGGGGTAAGAGGAGGGCAGAGCACCCCCTTTCCTGGGGGGTTTGCAGGGGGGGGGGAGCCCCCTTGCACGGGGGTTCGGGGGTAGTGACCCTGGATTTTTTAATTTATTTTTACCCTTTTTTGTGTCCATTTTTGGGCGGTTTTTCAGCACATGGTTTTTTTGTCGATGGTTTTCTATTTTTGGTTAAGGAATTATGGTTGTTGACTAATCCAGGTCATTAGATTAGGGTTTTAGATGTCTCTGGCTCCCATATGTATATTGTATTGTAAACAATGTATGAGGTGAATGAGTATAGAATATGCTAGTTTTCCCGGTTTGGGTTTGCAAGGGAAATATCTTTGTGTAATGTGTGTATTTTCCATTGTATCTTTTCTATTCTTTTTTTGAAAATCTGTTTGCAGTAAATTATTGTACAAGGCTAAAATCTACACGAAGGAGGTCCACATTAAATACTGGGTGCAAGCCAAGGAAGGGGGGAATTTTCATTGTCTTCCACAACCTTGGTGATAGTGTACGGTCCATAGCGGAGTGGACGAAGCTTCTGATGGGGCCTCGTAAGGCGTTCTTTCTGCAAGTGCAACCAAACTTTATCTCCCACCTGAAACTTGTGTGGCACCGATGTTGATCATGGCGTTACTTGTACTTGGCATTGGACTTCTGTAAAATATCCTGAACCTGTTGGTGGATGTGGCGAATCCGCTCAATGAATCGTGTAGCTTTGTCGACTTCAGTTTGAGCATGGGATGAGTCTGCCTGGGTGGCTGCAAGGGGTAGTGCAACATCCATGGGACCCAATGGTTGAAATCCCAACCCCACCTGAAAGGGTTTGTAGTTGGTTGAGATATGTATGGCTCTCTTGTACCTATGTTGAACATAGGGAAGACTCTCATCCCATGTGCGAGTATGCTTGGAATTGTACATGTGTCAGATATGCACAATCATCTGGTTGACGACCTCGGTTTGGCCATCCGTCTAGGGGTGGAAGGTAGTGGATTTGGTGAGCTTGGTGTCTAACTTTGACCAAAGGCTCGACCATAATGTGTTAAGGCACTGACTATCTCGATATGAGATGATGGTTTGTGGTATCCCAAAATGTACCCACACTTGTTCGAAGAAAAGCTTGGCAGTGGCCTTTGTTGTGATGCTCTTCTTGCAGACATCCATAATTACCATTTTACAAAAATGATGAACCACCACAAAAACACAGTGATTTCCCCACTTGGTTGATAGAAGGCCCAACATGTAGTCCATCAAGATGGATTCCCAGGGCCTTTTAGGAGTAGGCAGAGGGGTGTACATGCCTTGTTTCTTAATGGTTAGTTTGGAAATGGCGCAGGCAGTGTAGGACCTGATATACTTGTTGACATCCTGTCAAAGTTTCAGCCAATAGAAATGTTGTTGCAACACTGCCATTGTCATTTCTATGCTGAAGTGTCCTACCACTCGACTATAGTGGGCTTCCCAAATCAACTTCGCTCGCTTCTTTGATGGAATGTAGAGATGGACCAAATGGCACAACAACTCGTCTTGAAGATGGAAATCAGTGGCAACTATGTTCACTCCAGCATCTAGTAGGTGGCGGTGAAGTCATGATCTCTCTCATAGAGTTGGGGCCATCCAGAGGTCTCGTGGTCGTAGAAGTTTAGCACCATGATGAGTGTTGCAATTGGAGGGAGGCTAAGGCAATTAGTGATGTGGTTGGTGCATCTTGTCTTATACTTGATGTTGAGATGGAACTGTTGCAAGTATGTGGACCACTTCCGATGGCGATCGTTCTACAATTTTCCTTGTGTCTTCATGAACTGCAACAACTTATGATCAATGTGGATGGCTATCTCCTTCTCGAGAATGTAATGCCTCCACTGGTGGCAGGCTTGAACAATGGAGTACATTTATTTTTCGTAAGTAAGGTACTTACAAACGACATCTGATAGTATCTCACTATGATAGGCCATGGGGTGTCCATGCTGACTGAGAACTGCTCCCACAACATAGTCTGAAGAATATGTCTCGATCTCAAAAGGCTCTTGCATTTCGGGTAATGAGAGCACTGGGGCTGAGCACAAGCGTTGTTTCAAATCATCGAATGCTTGCTATTATGATAAGCCACACATGAACTTTGCCTTACCACCACCCCTGGTTACTTGGCTAAGGGCCCATGCAATATGGGAGAATCCCAACACGAACCTGTGATAGAAATTGACAAGGCCTAAAAAGATTCGAAGCTCAGTGAGTGTGGTTGGGGTTGGCCAGTCACGAATGACTTGGATCTTGGCTAGATCCACATGCACCCCATGCTCATCAATAATGCATCCTAGGTACTGGACCATGTCCATGCCGAAGGAGCATTTTTCCAAATTTACATATAGCTTGTGCTATCGCAAAGTGTCTAGAACCTATTGAATATGCTGCAAGTGTTTTGCCCAATTCTTGTTGTAGATGAGGATGTCATCCATATGCACCACCACAAAAGAATTGGTGAAAGGCTGTAAGATATCATCCATCATCCTCATGAAAGTTGTTGGGGCATTCGTCAAACCAAAGTGCATGACCAACCATTCAAAAAGACCTTCTTTGGACTTGAAGGCAGTATTCAATACATCTATCTACTCTGTTAGGACCTGATGGTAGCCATACTTCATATCATTCTTATTGAAGTATTTGGCCCCCTCGAGTTGGTCAAGGAGATCGTTGATTCAAGGAATCATCTACCGGTTCGTGACAGTGATTTTATTTAGGGCCTGGTAATCGATGTAGAGTCACCATGTCTCATCTTTCTTCTGCACAAGCACGATTAGGCTTCCACACAGTGATGAGCTAGGTCGGATGTGCGTCTTTCAAAGCAGTTCTTGGATTTGATGCCCGATTGCCTCGTTTTCTAACAAAGAGCGATGATAGACTAGCCCATTGGGTAGCGATACGTCGACAATCAGATCAATTGAATGCTTGACCGGACAATGCAGAGGTACCCCAGTGGGTGAGGAGAAGATGTCTTTGTATTCTTCTACAACCTTATCCACTTGCTTCTATTGTGTGGAGAGATCGTTTGTGGAGGCCATAGATGTGGTTGGAACCTTCAACTCACTTTGAGAGTGAATCACAAAGAAGACAAACTTCGTGGTCTGAGAGATGATCTTCCTGCATTGCTTGGCAGAGATTAAGGAAATGGCAGTAGGTGGGACTACCTCGAGTATCTTATACAATTTCCTATCCAAAGTAATAATAAAACCGTGAGGCCTAGAAGGATCTTCCTATGCCCCCATATCTAATGGAGCGAGACGGCATGAGATAGACAGTCAATGCGGCTAGGGCCTAAAACCCTAGCCGTCTGGTTTTCGTTTGCAGGGGCGTTCTACGCCTGTAGCAGCTGATCCATGCATCAAGTCGCGGATGGTGTTTCAGCGTCTGGACTGAGCATTTTTGCACGCGTTTTTGGAGTAGCTGCTCATCCACGGGCCGTGGAAGGTGTTCAGCGTCTTGCCTAAGCGTTTGCATGCGGTTCTGGAGAAGCGGTATTGGCCTCTGTCTTCTCGTTTGTTGGAGGTCGACAACTTGTTACGATGGCCCCGGATCCGATTGCCGAGAGGGAAAAAGATCCACTGGAAGCAATCAAAGCGTTAATCCGCCCGGCAGGGCCCAAACCCAAGCCCTCTCTCTTGTCTAAGTTTGTTAAGAAGTTGGAAGAGATCCCTTCTCTAGAGCTATCTCCAGAGGGACCTTGCAAGCTTGCCCTCCTTCTAGCCGAAAAGGCCCTCATCGGGAAGTTTACAGGGTTATGGCCTAGCCCCAAAACGGTGGAGGCATGGATGGAAGACCATTGGAAGTCGCTAATAGACGGAGAAGTCACTCTGCTCACAGTAGGCAGAGGTTTTTTTGTCTTCAACTTCACGTTGAAAGAGGACTGTGATCTAGTTTTCAGATCTTGACCCTATTTCATGGGGTCGAGAGGAATGTTCTTAGCCCCCTGGACCCTTGACTTCAACCCCGAAGTCGAGATCACCGCAGCCCCTGTTTGGGTTAAGCTGCCTCACCTTCCCTTGCATCTCTGGGGGAAAAATACTTTGGAGGACATTGGAAATAAGCTTGGGCGTTTCCTGGACAGTGCGGAGCCGAAAGGGGACCAGCTTACCTGCGCTCGCATTTGTGTTGAGGTTAACCTCGAGGAAGGTCTTCCGAAAGCCATTAAGCTATCCCTGGGGGAATGGAGCTATATCCAAGAGCTGGACTACGAGCAGATTCCCTTTAAGTGCCTCCGGTGCCATGCTTATAGTCACTTTGCAAAAAGCTGCCCCAAAGCCTCCGAGGAGCCGGGACCAATCAAAGAAGATGATTTTCAGCCTGTACGACGAAGGCAGTCAAGGCGAAAGGATCCACTAACCCAGGCCCCGAAGGCCACTCATTCAGCTGAGGCAACTCTAGCAAACAAAAATAGCTTTGAAGCGCTGGAGGAAGATGAAGCTCCAGATCCAGAAGCAACAACAGTTAAGGAAGACCCTCCAACAGACGGAAGCCTCCCGGATTCCACTCTCCCAAAGTCAGTAGCAGCAAGAGAAAGCCGAGCTCCAGATCCAAAACCCTCTGCCAAGGCAGGACTGGTTGTTACAGTCCCCCCTAGCGGCTCTGGGGGAACTTCTGATCCTGAAGACAACTTAGCTCCGTCACCACCCCTTACCCGAGGGCGCAAGACCAACAAAGCGCGCAGAGAAAAGGAGGCGGCCTCCAACATTTCTTTAGGCTCTCAGAAAAAGCTGGATCCCTATATTAAGGGAAAAATTTCAGCCCCCTCGGTTTAATGCTTTGCTTCTGTCTTCTACTATGCTCACAGTTTGTGAGAATTTACTCATGTATGAACTCTTTGTCATTTTCTCGAATTAGCTCAGGGAGAAGAGGGGATTGGTTCCCAAGACATTCACAAGAAGGTTGGCAGCACTGTCAAAGGTCACCAACCTTCTTCAGAGATGTAACCTTCTGATTCTGGCTTGCCAGAATGCCGATTAATGCAACATAACTGTTTTCGTCAAAAAAAAAAAAAACACTGTGAGGCCCAGACTCATATACAACATGATGTTTCCATAAATAAGGTTGGCCCAAAAGAACATCAAAAACTTCAAGGGGAGCGACATCACACAATACCTCATCTTTGAAGGGCTTGATGTCGTAGGACATGCGACACTGTTGGCTGACCCGAAGATCACTACCTTGGCAGAGCCATCCGATCGCTACTCATTGGCAGCTTGAGCGCACCTTTTTAGAGGCCAAAACCTATAGAAAGTGAAACCCTAGTTTTCATTGGTACCAGAAAACCAGGAAACCAGAACCAGAACTAGAAGTACCAGTCCAGATTTGCGCAAGTCCAATTTCAAGGGGTAAATTTGGATTTTTTGAAAATAGACTGCACCAGCCTACTCGCCTCAGCCAAGCACACCTCCTGGTAAGTTTAGATTTAATTTCTGAGCACTTTCATTTTTTTTGTCATTTTCCTAGCTCTAGGTCAAGATGTCTGCAAGCACCAAGCTTGTTGACAAGTTAGAAGGCGTGGAAAACTTTTGTGCCTAGAAGTATATGATTGCAATCATTCTTGAAGAGAATGACCTTACAAGATTCATTGAGGAAAATGTACCAGAACCCGCAAATGCTACAACTAAAGCAAAGTACCAAAAGGATATGGTTAGGGCCAAAAGAATCATTGCAGACTCTATTAAAGACCACTTAATCCCTCAAGTGTCTTCCAAGAATACTCCAAAAGAAATTTTTGATGCCCTAACCAGAATGTATGAAGGAAGGAATATCAATCGGAAGATGAATCTGAGAACCCAAACTTAAGAATACAAAGATGCAGAAAGGAGAAACCGTTCATGACTATTTCTCTAGGGTTTCTCAATTTAAGGAACAAATAGAAGTGATTGGAGACAACCTAGATGAAGATGAACTCATAATGACAGCTCTTAATGGTCTTACAAGACCTTGGGATGCCTTCATCCAAACTATCTGTGCAAGAAAGGAGAAAGTCCAATTTGACAGTCTTTGGGAAGAATGTGTTCAAGAAGAAGCAAGGGTAGCTAATCAAGAAGCAGTACTACTAAGGGATGAAGATCGAGCCCTAGCTGCTCATGCTAAAGGAGGAAAGAAAAGGTCTCACTTCCAAAAGGAGATCCACCTACATAAGGAATCTCACTCCCCAAAGAGATTCACCCATTTTCATAAAGAATCTCACCCTCCAAGGAGATTCCAGAAGTTTCAGAAGGGTCAAAGAAGAGAAAAGGATTTCTCCTCTTATCAATGTTACCATTGTGACAAGATGGGACATATTGCTAAGAATTGTCCACCTAGAAGAGAAGAATACAATAAGAGAAATAACAAAAGACACCATGCCCATGCAGTTGAAGATGATGAGCCACCCACAAAGATGATTAAAGAAAAGATTGAACACTGTGTTTTATTCTCTGCCCTCTCAGGATCTGTGTCACCTGGAGAGGACACTTGGCTCATAAATAGTGGTGCTTCTAAGCACATGACAGTTCAGAGAGACATCCTCTCTAGCCTTACAGAAAAGAACTTTCCCCATAAAGTTACACTCGAAGATGATTACCAGTACCCTATCAAAGGAGTAGGAGAATACACTTACAAAGTTGATTTAGGGACCCCGATGAAGAGGAAGGATGTACTATATGTACCAGGTTTGACAGAGAATTTGCTTTCTATCTTAGCTTTAGACAAGAAAAGTTGCAGGGTTGCATTCATAGATGGTGAACTCATTATGTGGCCTAAAGGAAAAACCATAGAAGATGCAGTTGTTATTGGAACAGAAGAAGGTGGCCTATATAAATTAAAAGGTCACTCATATGTAGCCTTGACTCACTCCACTGAGAGTCCATGTGAACTTTGGAATAGAAGACTAGCTCACATCAACTACAAAGCCTTACCATATGTAAGCAAGGTAGTTATACGTCTACCAAAATTCAAGGTTGATCATGAAGGTGTGTGCAAGGGATGTGCACAAGGAAAGAACATAAATAATCCTTTCCCGAAGAGCGAGAGTAGAGCAGAAGGAATATTGGAGCTCATCCACTCAAATGTATGTGGCCCAATGCCATCAACCTCTCTTAGTGGGTATGTATACTATGTGTCATTTATTGATGATTATTATCGTAAGACTTGGGTTTACTTCTTGAAATCAAAAGATTCCAGGATTGAGAGGGATCTCACCACTCCCTGCAATCCTTAATAAAATGGTGTAGCAGAAAGAAAGAATAGAACTATAATGGAAGTAGTGAAGACTATGATCCATGATCAATATTTTCCAATGCACTTATGGGTTGAAGCAACAAGAACAACAATGTATGTCCAAAACAGACTATCCCATAGTGCACTTGGATTCAAAACCCCCGAAGAAATGTTCTCCAGAAAGAAGCCAGAAGTAAGCCATCTCAAGATATTTGGTTGTCCAGTGTTTGTACACATTCCAAAAGAAAAGAGAACCAAGCTGGACCCTTCAAGAAAGAAGGGAATATTTATTGGATACTATGAGGTCTCTAAGGCCTTCATAATTTACATACTAGGTTGCCATCATATTGAGATCAACAAAGATGTAACCTTTGATGAAGATGCAACACTCAAGAAATCAAGGAGATGCCAGCTTGAAGAAGTATATGAAAAAGAGCCTATGGCTCCTAGAGTTGCAGAACCAGTGAGGGAAGTTACAAATACCCCCAATGATGAGATTCCAGAAGATCATGATATGATAGAATCTCAAGAACCTCCCTAAATGATGATCTCTCACAAGAGAAAACCAGCTTGGGCAAGGGAACTCATTTAAGATGGAGAGAAGTATGGTGCCCCAGAAGAAACCATGAGACAAATCAAGAAACCTAAGCCATTCTTCAGTTACATGGCTTTGATGTGTGATCTCATAGAAAAGGATCCTACTTGCTTTGAAGAAGCCATTCAAAAGAAAGAATGGGCATATGCCATGACAAAATTATACCAATCCATTATAAATAATGTTGTAAGAGAAATAGTTCCCAAACCAAAGAACAAAGATGTGGTATCTTCCAAATGGTTATACAAGATAAAACATGTTGCAGATGGAAGTGTTGAAAAACATAAAGCAAGGTTTGTAGCTCATGGCTTTTCTCAAAAGGAAGACATTGGTTATGAAGAGACGTTTGCTCTTATAGCTAGATACAATTCTATGAGAACAATTATAGCTCTTGCAGGCAAGATGAAGTGGAAGTTGCACTAGATGGATGTGAAAACAACCTTCTTAAATGGTGTTATTGAAGAAGAAGTGTATATAGAACAACCTTAAGGGTTTGAAGTTGAAGATAGAAAGACTCATGCTTGCAGGTTGAAGAAGGCTCTGTACGAGTTGAAGCAAGCTCCTAGAGCTTGGTATGGCATAATTGGCAATTTCTTGACGAGCTTAGGCTTTACCAGGAGTAAAGTTGATACCTTTACTTCAAGGTTATGAATGACGAGCAAGTTATATTGTTGTTGTATGTGGATGACTTATTCTTAACTGGAGAAGAAAAGCTCGTCACTGATTGTAAGAAGAAGCTTGTTGTAGAATTTGAGATGAAAGACCTAGGCCTAATGCACTATTTCTTAGGTCTCAAAGCTTGGAAGAGCCCATAGAAGATCTTCCTTAACCAAGGGAAGTATGCAGTTGAAATACTAAAGAGGTTTGATATGTTGGAATGTAAAGCCATGAACACACCCATGGAAACAAAGTTGAAGCTCCTGGTTGATACTTCGTCGGAATTGGTTGATGCTACGCTGTACAGATAGATCATTGGAT
Source organism: Picea mariana (assembly GCA_032191745.1). Classification (NCBI taxonomy): domain Eukaryota; kingdom Viridiplantae; phylum Streptophyta; class Pinopsida; order Pinales; family Pinaceae; genus Picea; species Picea mariana. The sequence goes on from JASDQU010252266.1 coordinate 14,499, forward strand.
TGTTGATGTATTCGACGAATGCCATGCAAGACATATGTTTTGTTGTGAACACCTTGAGTCAGTATCTGGTAGAGCCCAGATGTGTTCACCTTGTTGCTGAAAAACATGTGATGAGATGCCTTAAGGGTACGTTGGACTTTGGTCTCTGTTATAATGGAGATCATGACTTTAGAATGGTTGGTTATACTAATTCAGATTGGGCGGGAAGTGTTTATGACAGAAAAAACACTTCAGGATGTTGTTTCGGTCTAGGGTCAGCCATGACTTCATGGCAGAGTAGGAAGCAATCTAGTATTGCTCTCAACACGACAAAAGCAGAATAAATTGCTGCATGTTCTGCCAGTTGTGAAGCCATATGGCTTTGGAAGTTGTTGATAGGTCTATTTGATCTGGAGATGGAAGCAACCGTGATTCTACGTGATAACCAAAGTTGCATAAAGATGATGGAGAACCATGTGTTCCATGAAAAGTCAAAGCACATAGAAATCCAGTATCACTACATTTGTGATATGTTGCAAAGTTGTAAAGCTCCAATACGTTGGCACAGATGAGAAGGTTGCAGATGTGTCGACTAAGCTTTTGTCTCGTGTAAAGTTTGAATACTTTTGAGACAAGCTTGGTATAGTTTGAAATGAACTCCCTCGAAAGGGGGAGTGATGCTGATAATACTATGGTATTCTGACCAATAGTGGGTAGCTAAGTTAGGATTTTATATCTTAGGGAACTGATCATCCCTGAACATATCCCAAAGGTTCAGTAAGGATGGTCTGTTAGAGTACCTATGCATGTATATGCCAACTATGGTCAGTAGTGGTAGCTCCATTAGGATTTTTATAATCATAAGGAATCTTATGATTCCTGGGTAGATCCCAAAGGTTCGGTAAGGACGGTTTGTTAGAGTACCACGTGGTAGTTCTGTTAGAATTTTATATCCTAGGGAATCTTATGATTTCTCGGTAGATCCCTAGGGACTGTTAGAGTACCACAAAATGTTGTTGTTACACTTGCTTCATTCTATTGCTATATGATGATGATGATGTTATCTCAGCCTCGTGTTGATGATGTTGTTGCTCCGACCTCATGTTGTGATGACGTTGTTGCTCCAACCTCGTGTTGTTGATGATGATGTTGTTGATGTTGTTGTTATAGCTTTTATGCTAGCTGATGTTGATGTTTTAGATTTTAGCTCCATGCTGTGAACGATGACGATGATGCTATTCCAGCTCCATGTTGTGAACTATGATGATGATGTTATTCCAGCTTCATGCTGTCAATGATGACGATGATACTCTAGCTCCATGCTATGAATGATGACATTATTGATGATGAGAAAAACTTCCGATGATTTATAGATATGTCGATCAGTGTTCTAGATGTTATTGATGTTGTTGCCCTCCATCTCTCCCGATAATGTTGTAGAATACCCTACTTGTTAAGGGGAAGTGTTGAAATATTGTAACTGTGAAGAATATTCTACTTATTATTGAGTTATTATCTTATAGATCAATCCCCTTTTGTGGATTGATCATGCCGAGACTTATCTTATAGACCAATCCCATTTTGTGGATTGGTCAAACCCTAATTAAATGATGCTAATTGAGAAGTCGGCCCCTAGGGCTAATTAAAGTGGTTTAAGCCACTAGTTGGAGAAGTTGGCCCTGCCCAATGAAGAGACACCACCCTAGTGCTCCTCAGCTAGTATAAATAAGAGAGGCTAACGCTTCATTCAC